>JAFBJS010014321.1:0-17096 GCA_016785265.1 Paraplagusia blochii
TGATGTGTCCATAACAGAGGACTCAAACTTGCGGCCCGTGGGCCATTTGCAGCCCGGGGAATGATATGTTGTGGCCCCCACGACATTTATAAAGGGGTTTCACTGCAAGTCAACAATGCTGGCTTCTTTGGGTTCACTTCCTGCTGACTTTGTTTTCTTTACTCCTCTGCAGTGTTGTTTTTCAAAGAATCTATGAAAAACTTTATAATTTTTTTTCTTTTACATTAAATATCGATGTAGCCTATGGTGAAATGACAGTGGGGGCAGTTGCCCTCAACATATTTGGGTTTGAGACCGCTGGTCTACAAAATTCTGTTTTATTTCTATAGAATAACCATAAGTTGGTCAAGAAAAGCTAGAGTAATAACCAGTGTCATTACTTTGGACTAAAGACAAGACTTTATGGTTCTCAGTTTTTTTCTGAGAAAACTTAAATTATGTTTTTCTGTTTTACCTTTAAAAAAAAAAAAAAAAAATATATATATATATATATATATATACTGTATGTATACACAAACAGCAGTGGTTGCGGTGGTTATTATTGTTGCCTCACACTGAGATGGACACTTCCTGGTTTGTCTCTCTGTACATCTGTTCATCCTGTATGTGTGGAATTTTTACAAGTGCTCCAGCCTCCAACAGACGTACTAATGTGGAACTGGTTTCGCTCTCAGGTGACAGTGTGAGCGTGAAACGTTGTTTGTGTCGGTGATCCTCCATACACGCACCACAAATCGACAGGGTAAATGAGAAGAAGTGTTTTGGCAGGATTGATAAAAGACAAGACGAGATCAGCATGGAATCAGGAATCAATTGCTTTTCTAAGCTGAAGTTCCACGAAGATGTTCCACGGAGAAAACTACTGCAAAGAGAACAAACTTTGGGATTAAAAATATAAAGTTGTCTGCTGTATATTTACTGCTGTTGTTATTGTTGCCAGGGAGAGAGCGTTGTAATTCCTCAACTGTCTGAGATTCACTGTAAACTCCTTTGTGATCAAAAATAAACTCCTAAGCTTATGAGAAATTACTTTATGGCGAATTCTACCTTTTTTTTAACCATGTATAATTCTGTGTTTTATGCATCGTCCTCTTTTAAATAAACTAAACTAAACCACAGGGAGAAACCAGTCTTCTCACAACAATAAAATGAAATGACTCTTTCTAGCCAGTAAACAGTGAAAGCACTCTTGTTATCTATTCTGGTAAATTACTGGCTGCTTTGGTCGGCAGCAGTGTTGGAGTCAATCAGAGAGAGAAAAAAAAAATCCTTGCACCAGTATGTCCTGATTTAGGGTATCCTAGTACCCCGGCTAGGCGGAAGAGCCAAAATTTTTGAAAAATTTCAAAGTCAATGTTTTGCCCTGAAGCTGCTAGACTTTTTTTTTTTAACCTACTTTAATTTGTGTTGACAATTTGATGTTGACAAATCATTCCGTTGTTTGAGTATCCGCTCACTTGAATCAAAGAGACAGTTCTGAGAGAATTTTTCGTCACCAAACACAGGCTCTTTGGTGTTTGATGACATTTATATTACCGACGTGGCCGACTGTCTGCTTTTTCATCTTAATTACAATTACAAACAACAATGTTTACATTAAATACATTAATTACAGTTTACTGAAATAAAAAAAAAGTCTCTTTAGTTTCTGTCTTTAAAAAACCTAGATCAGTGGTCCCCAACCACTGGGCTGGGGACCGTTACCGGTCCCTGGGTGAATTGGTGCCAGGCCGCAGAGAAATAATGTTTCATTTCGGCCCCATCTGACTATTACCTACTTCATAAGGAAATCTGGCTATTACCCCATCTGGCTATTACCTACTTCATAAGGAAATATTTTCTCAGTGAAGACAATAAACTCAAAATGACGCAGAGTAACTGATACAAGATTAGCAGAAAGTGTGTGCACTTGGGAAATCCTTGTCGTGCCCATGCACTGTTAACTAGGGTAGGAAGATTTTATAGGTAGGAAAATATTTCAGAACACCGGAAATAAAATTTTATTAAGGGGTATTTATCTGTCATAACTTAACTGGTGGGTGAAAATATTACAAGACGTTTTTGCAGAACAGTCACATGAACAGATAGAACATAAGAAAGGACTAATAATGTAGACACTATATGAATATCGTCTTTCACCAGGGGACAGATGCAGCTATTGTATTTTCACAGAGCTTTTAAGTTTCCTCAGTTCCTCAACACTTATTTGCAAACTCGCTCTCACCAACCTCCCAGATGTGAAGACATTTGACCTGCCCAATAAAACCTTGGTGACCCACCAGCTGGTGAAGATTACCAAACAGCAGGTTAGTTAGAAACCTGGTCTGGTGACACATAGGAGGTCAAACAGTAAGGAACTGCACCTCATTCAAGCCGGGACACCTGGTCTGAGAATGTCCAAATGTCTGAAAACATGGACGGTTCTCAGTGGATACGCTTAAGAGTCATAAATATTGCTATATACTGAAATCTCATCTGGTATAAAATGGGTGACCAATGGTCCAAAAAAGTTAATTAAATAATAATAATAATAATAATAATAATAATAACACACACTAGGTTTAAGAGTGGAAATCAACATGGTAAGACTAGTGTATTGATGGAGAAAAGAAAGAGATCAGGGACAGGAAACAGAACCAACTAAAGTACTGCACCACAGAAAACAGTGATTTATTCTCTTCCTCACACTGACGCATTTTCACTCACCACACACAGTCTCCACGAGAGAAACGCAAATGCAGTCAAAACCAGCTAAACAATCAAACCCAGTCTGTGCAGACGAGCCATTCTTTTTGTTTTGTTTTTTTTTTTTCAAGAAAACACGCCAAGAACCGTGAAGATGACTGAGTGTGGTGATGTGGTCAGACACAGAAGCATGCCTCTCTCTGCTGCCCCCGGTGTTGATTTTGACAGCGTGGCGAGCAGGTCAGAGTTCACGCTCCCAGTTTAGATGAGGTTAAAACACTGCGGTTTGACCCTCAGTGGAATTGGAATGACAGTGAAGGAATCCAGAGATTTGGGGAGAAAAATAAAGTCTGACTTACTGACTGATTTAGGTATTTTCATGAGTATCAAAAAAGTACATATATATGAATATATATATATTAGGGTGGCTTATGTACTCTTCTCTCTTCCATCAATGCATCAAGGATAGAAAAGATGCAACTTTATTGCACTACACTGACTAGGGAGAATTTGACTTCAAGAAAAAAAATCATCCATAACATGCATTTGAATGTTTTGCCGCAGACCTGAAGCTCCGTGTCCACGTTGGACTCAAACAAAGGTCTAATCCTGTCAACTGGCATCTTTTCTCTGAGCTATAATCATTTTATGGTCCCTCTTCAAAAACATCTGCTCTCTTTGTTCTGTGTTTTCCTTCCCAGACCAGACAGAGAGGAGGATTCACAGAAGTTAAAGAATAAAGTTCCTGATGACAGTAAAAGTACTTTGAAGGCCTCCTGCAGAGAATCAATTAAAAGTTCAAGAACAAGCAAGACCAACAAACAACACTGGTGTGTACAGACACACACAAACTTTTTTCACCCTTTGACAGTGAATCCCTTAATAAAGGAGGGAAATTGGAGAAGCAGCAGCGCAAACAGGCTCTGTTGTGTTATTGAAGTCAGTGTGTTTGTGTAACAAGGCTCAGTTCCCAGAGTCTGAATCATTCAGCTCTCTAGAGAAATGTGCCCTTTAACCTCTGCAGATCCTACTTGGTCATCATGTCACCTGGCATTAGACAACAGACGGCATGTGTCTGGGTGCTGTTTAGAAAAAGCACATTTAAAAAAAAACGTGTTGATAAAACTTTTTAAAAACCATGTTATTCCAAACGAAAAGAAATAACTAAAGAAAATCAGTTCCTCATACATTCTGTGTAATACAACACTGAACCAGAAGGAGACTGTGGTTTTGAGAACTATAGGATTTACTATAAAATATCATAAATTCAACTTTCACATCAAGGTGGTGGCCGCCAAACATCGTTCCACGGGCCGCAAATGGCCCACGGGCCACGAGTTTGAGGCCCCTTGTTTTAAACCCATGCTGAAACAGCCATCTATAGTATTAATGTTACTTTAATCACCGTTTTAGCCATTCTTTCAAGATGGACCCTGTTCATTACTGAAAGCCCGGGCGATGACCAGCATTTTCCCCGCAAATAACACAGTTTGAACTCAACCGTCACAATGTCCAGAGCCTGACTGAAAAAAGACAGGATCCTCCTACTGTATTTCCTTAAAAAACAACTTAAACCAGAAAGAGGACCTTCAGTTGTCCCTACAGGAGGTTGAAACTGGCTTCTGTCTCTTGTTTTTCAAAACCAAAAACTTAAAAAAAAGTAAAAAAAAAAAAAAGATCTTATTTTCCTTAAAAACATTCCAATATTCCTAGTGAAATGAAAAATTTGTATCATTAAATTCATATTTAGGTTCTCAATGGCATCCAAAAGTTTGACTGACTTTGTCAACGTTTGTTATTGACTACAGGATCAAGAGACTTTGTTCGTTGACTAGAAATTAAGCAGCACTTGCCCGAAGCTCCATAGAGACAGAGAGATTCCATGTCAGAGCAGGTAGATTGTGTAACTTCTCACAGAGTTGAGAAATGTTTGTGAATTACAGTAATGACAGCAGAAGCCCACAGGTTGGTCTAGTCTGCCAGAGGAATGCACTGGGTCTCCACTCTGTGGTAGAGCACGTAGGGACGTCGTCTTTCAAGGCTACTCATCTACCTTTCATAACAAACAACTCGCAAGAAAAGGATTCAATATGTTTATCATTAAACCGTGTTTGTGTTTATGTAAAATAGTAGAAGATTTAAAAGGGAAGTGGCAGACGCTTCTGTGAAGTCCGGGCTCAGTGAAGGAGCTGTCAGCCATCAAGTCAGAGGGTCACTGGTTTAAATGTTATCAGTAAAATGGTTGGATGACGGCATAGACCGGTCAGGAATCTGACCTATGTCCCCTTACATGCACAAACCTCAGCAGTGTGTTGGAATGTCATTCAGATGTTTCTCAAGAAGTACCAGCAGCGTACTACCTAGGTTGACAGTCGGACATAAAATATGACTACAAGCGTGTGACATCTCAGCTATTTTACTACCGGAGGGAAGATGCTTTTCGTGCTTGGACCGAGTTTCTCTCGGATTTCCAAGTTCACTAATTTCCCCGCACGACTGTAGGTGCACAAGCGCACATTCATCATTCTATCAGTAACACGACCAGATGAAATCCTAAGGCTCCAAAGTCCTGAGGCCTGTGATTTGGTAGAACTCATATCTGTCATTATGGAAATGTTTACTTCTGTAGTGGTCCCCAAACGCTGGGTCAGGGGCCGGTACTGGTCCGTGGGTGAATTGGTGTCGGGCAACAAGGAAATAATGTTCCCTTTTGGCCCCATCTGGCTATTACTTCCACTTGATCCATACCCATATCAACAAAAGAACTGACCAATAGAATGGCTAGGATTCCATCATCAATAATAGAACTATATTTGATTAGGAAATATTTTATCAGTGAAGACAACAACAATAAACTCAAAATGACACAGAGTCATTGATACAAGATTCTAACTTTTTATACTGGTCTGGTAGGAGAAAATTATAGGCTGGGTGCACTTGGGAAATCCTTGTTGTGTGCATGCACAGTTAATTCAGGTAGGAAGATTTTATAGGAACCAAAATATTTCAGAACATTGGAAATTTACAGGTTGGAGAACACTGCTCTATGGAACAGTCAGACGTGGATTAATGGTGGCCAGATCCCATTAGAACAGTATCAAAGTTCATATGTGAAAGAAACCCTCAACTAAATCAATGGCTCAACTGTTACATAGAACTTCTGTGCACACACTGTACTAAAACTCAACCAAGCAATTTGATATTCCTGGGTGTGCCATGATTACACAGAATAAACCTCATCAATTTTACATCATACAGCTGTTGATACACTCCAGCCACAGCTTGCATTCCCAAGTTATTATTGTGCATTCCACATTAGGTGTACAGTATAATACTACAGTGCCGGAGAAGTAATGATGACCTTTGCAGTTCGCCATCAAATCCTGGTGAAAGGCCATCGTCTGTTCTCGCCTGACATTACACAGAGGCCACAACAACAGAGCTCCTTTCAGCAACCTAGCGTATATGGACGTGTGAGACAGAGGTGAAGGGAAGCTGACATTTTCCAACAGATCTTTTCAGTGCTTACAGTTAATTCATCTAAGGCCCATAAACAAATTGATCATTTCACAGTCTATCTACTGCCAAGTTATTTTTCCACAAACCCAACAGTAAACAATTAAAACAAAGTAAAAACTACATCAGACCTTGGCAACCTATGGCCCGCAGGCCAGATGTGGCCCGTCTGCATTTTAATCCGGCCTGCCAAACTTTCCCAAATTTCATCCATCTACATTTCCGTATAATGCCAAACCACATTGCAACGTACCTTCCTGTGGGTGTTGATACTGGAGTCTTAAAGTATTTTATCATTTTAGCTTTTATTGCATGACATTTTTTTGTGTAATTTATCTTAGTTCATCCATCTATCTGCCCCTGACTCAGAACAAAAATCCGGCCCACGAGTCAAATTATTTTAAACTAAAAATTACAAAAAAAAAAAGATCACAAGACGAAACGTCTAAACTTGGGGAGGGTGTAGAAGACAAACCAGTGTCTTTTAATTTGGTCACATGGACGCAGCACATCTACTGGAAACGAAGAAGAATGTCTTTCCACCAGTTACCATTAGTGAAGTGGATTCCTGCTCTGTACTTTTGGAAAGCTGACACCACACTAAGACTCCCTTCAGAACTGTAGAAAAACTAGAAAAAAAAAAGTGTGTGTGTGTGTGTCAGGCTGACCTTTAGTTCAGACTACATACACAAACAGTCACACACATACACACACACACCTTTGGAAAGTCTGCTAATGATCCAGTAATGGAATACTGTTGCCAAACACAAGTGTGCAAGTGTGTGTGATACTAAGATGAAAACAGAGAGACATGAAAGTCAGAGGAAATCTAAACCTTTAACAAGACAAGACAGAGACAGAGAGGATTGTCCTCAAAGAAATTCAAAACCCCAAAGTAACAAAAGGACAAATGTATACCTCATGTCTGACAACTTAAAAAAAAAGCAACAGAAACAAGAGTAACATCCACAGTTGGACTTCTCCAGCTTGGAATGCATGCAGACATATAAAAAAAAAACAACTAAAATACTCTAGGACAAATTTAAAAGCTAAAGAAAACTGGACAATGCAGAAAACCAAATGATGACTGCCTCCACAGACAGTTTTTCTGGGTTAAAAAAAAAAAAAGAAAAACCTCCACACATACCCACCCACGCGCAATCTCCCAGAATGTGAAACACTCACCAAGTGTAAATTCTGTGGATGTGTGAACCGGTCGTCCCCTGCTGACGTGCAGCCCTCCAGTGAGAGGCCAAACTCTGCTGCAGCTCTGGAGGCTCTCTGCTCTCCACCCCTCCCACCCCAGCATGTCATGTGACAGTGTTGGATACAACAGGACACACCCACTTCCTTAAACACTCCCCTGGATCTTCCAAAAAAAAAAAAAAAAGAGAAATGTTTGCTGTAACAAAGGTACTATAAAACTATTTTTCTTTCACCTGTTAACAAATCTATACAAAGGAGTCCAGTTTTTGTGGATGTTGGACAACAACTGGGAGTGAGTATTTGGGTAAACCACCAGGAGATCAACTTCAGCCTCTAGGCCAGGTGAACTCTCTGGATTATTTACTGCCCTAAATGCCTGCTCTAACTCTTTCATCTTTTTTCAGGCCGTCCATTCATCACATCCCAGTCATTCCAGACACATGGATCTTGGTCTCAGGACTGCATCAGTGCAAAGATAAGAAGGCATATGGCTAGGCATCTTCATTATGGCAGTGTTTTCCAACCTGTTTTGCTTAAATGTCTCGTACTGTTTAAATTTTTTTTTTTCCAGTGGTCTGTAATATTTTCCTTCCTATAAAATCTTCCTACCCGAAATTAACTGTGCATGGGCACAACAAGGATCTCTCAAGTACATACAGCCTATAATTTTCTGCTACCAGACCAGTATAAAAAGTTAAAATCTTGTATCACTGACTCTGTGTCATTTTGTGTTTATTGTTGTTGTCTTCACTGAGAAAATATTTCCTAATCAAATATAGTTGCATTATTGATAATGGAATCCTAGCCATTCTATTGGTCAGTTATTTCGTTGATATGGGTATGGATCAAGTGGAAGTAATAGACAGATGGAGCCAAAAGGGAAACATTATTTCTCTGCGGCCCGGCACCAATTCACCCACGGACCAGTACCGGCCCCTGACCCAGTGGTTGGGCACCACTGCATGAGGGCATAATAAGATTTTGGTAAGCGATCTGTGGCAGGACTCAACACGTAATCAACATGACTGGTAACATGGTTATGCATAAAATTACTAATACAGAGGAATTCCCCCCATTTGGGCCAAATGGATTCGAAACAGTGTTTAGACATATAGAAGAATACGTTGAAACAAAGAATCAAGAAAAACTGATCCTGCTTGTGCTGTCAATTCCGTTACGGGAATTCTCAATAAGTCGGATTACCGAAAAACACTTTTAATAAATATTTGCTCTAAAATTATTTCAAGTATTTTGAAAGGCTGGATTACAGGGCTGAATGGATTGCATCTGGGCACAGGCCTTAGTCTGCAAATGTAAGGCATGAATAATGAGAAATACTAAATATTATTTCCACTGCTCATAGAAAATTTCCAGTCTGATAATCACATAGTGATTCAATTAGTAAAAGATATCACCAGTGATATTGATCATAAAATCATGATCTGTGAATCCTATTAATATTCAACCCCGTTGTTTGAAGAAAACCAAGTAAAGGACATGTTTATGTTTCCATGTGCAAACCGTCCTCATCCAAAAATACCTCCAGAAGTATCTGCACACATTGCGGTCGACCTTGTGCCTGTGATCCGTTTAATCTTGGGACATACCCTGTCAAAACCACTCAACTGTAACTCTGCTTCAACTGTTAGAGAGTTTTGTTAAGTGGTGAGAAAAAGCCAGCCTCAAATTATGTTTTAAAACCTGAGAGTCGACCAATTACTGCCACTGATTACTGTTCTCATGACATATGTATATTTGTGTGATTACAGAGCAGAGGAAACAGCTGTCTCCATCTTCACAGGAAGTGCAATTATACACCAGCCTGAGAGCTACGTGAACGCACACAGACAGACAGACAGACAGACAGACAGACAGACAGACAGACAGACAGGGCATTATTTGAATTCAAATGGTTAATGTTGTCTCCTGCTAGGTATTTGCATACTCTCTCTATAACCACACCCACACTATTTTTAGTTTTATTTCTAAAGAAACAAAACCCTATGAGGTTTTGAGAACCAGTCCCATTCAAAGACAGAAACCAGGAAACAACACAGAGTGAGTTCTATTTTCTCAGGTTAGAACTATATTTTCATTAAACAAATGTAGTGGGTTTCTTTGTACTGTTACCTACGGATGTGTTCGTGCAATTGATTATTGAAAACCGTTAGACTAGTGCCAAAGAATTGACTTTTAAGCCTTTCATTCGCTACCGCGTCAACATGCCCCGACTACAGACTTTAATATAGTTCCGGCAAATGATATATTAGAGCAGCTCAACATTTTGACCAACATTTACAGAATTAGTTCTCATAATTTGCACATAAGACAAATAAAAAATAAAAATGCCAGGGAGGAAGAGATGCAAACCAGATGCAAACCAGTTCAATACAGTTAATGTTTTCTGTCTACAGTCAAAATTTCAAACTGAAATGGTTATGAAGACTGGTTTGTACAAAGACATTTCCTGCTTTTTGTTTTTGCACAACAAAAGTTGATGACTTGACGTGAGCCCGCAGACTGAGCCAATCATTACCTTCTAGTTGAACAAACTTGGCTTGGTCTCATCAGAGTTGCTGTCATGCTGTTTTAATTTTCTCTATAGAGATGCAGTGTCAGAAAAAGAAAGGGTTCATGATGTTTATGAGGCGATTGGAGCCAAAAATGAAGTCATGCACACAGTGTGTCCTGGGTCATCAGTTGGACTGACCCAGAACGGCGTTCCCCAGTGGCCGTCAAAACTCTTGGATTCGGACCACATGAGTACATGAGGAATTCTAATTTTTATTGCATGACTCATCAACTCATTTTGTGTAAAATAACTTATAAATACATTGTTGTAAGAATTAAAATTAATAAAAAAAATCTGTGCAAAGCTTAGATCAGTCTAAAAATGGATCAGGTTTAAAACCTGTGAACTGAATAAAAATCATTAACCTGTTTTAAATACCAAAATGTTGAGTGATCAGATTAAAAACATATGTTCCTGAAGACTGTCGTGAACTAAAAGCAACCGCATTGAATCGAAGATCACGCCCTCATAGGTGACCTGTTAGAATAACCTGCGCGACAGCACCTTCTGCTGGTAACTCGCGATACAGTCGCAACACTTTCTCCTTTCCTCCTCTCGGGTATCTGTCATATCATTCTCTCACACCAGAACAAACCCATGGCATGGATACTTTCATTTTTAGTGAACAGAACCCTATAAAGATTTTATAAACCATATGAAACAAGATGGACTACAGACACCAGTAAACAATACTGATGTAAAGTTTTGTGTTTGTGTTCTGATAAATACCTTAAAGTACACCCATCTAGATTAGCTATACACACGACACCTGTCTTTATTGGGAGTTAAAGGGAACCGAGACCAAGAAATCCCATAGATGGGGCTTTGTGTAGTTTCGTAGGAAAATTGTAGGACTAGTTCTAAACAATTGACTTTTAAACCTTTCATCTGTAACTACACTAACCAACCTAGATCAACAATAGCTTCACATTTTCACAAGTTGTGTGTTCTATAATAGATGATAGAAAAGACTTATTGTTTATGATATCACCTTCCACTATGCATTATTTATAGACCACATTGTGTGGTACTGCCATCGTTCCTCTCCACAATCACCTACATCATGTTCTTCCATTAGTTCTTACCACATCCTTCTGTCCTAGATACACTTACTGCACCATGGGTAAAGTCATCATCTGCTGCCTGGCTCTGTTCCTTGCCTTGCCATTGACCTCGGCTATACGACGACTGAACTCGGTTGATGACTTAAAGAATATCGCCTTTGGCCGATCTGTGCCAAAGCACAGTCTTCTTCTGCTTCACTGGTTTGCGAACGCCATTGATATGGACGTAAGCGGTGACATGACGTTGGCTTTTGATCATAACAGTCAAGAATATGGGTCACATCATTATGGCAACTTTGAGGGAATACTGCCTCAATCTGCATATAAATACTACACCATTGGCAACATCAAGCAAGACACGTCTGGCAGGCGGAATCTTCCAGATTATGTCATCAATCCTCGAGCAGCAGGGTACAACGGAGGAAACCGGGACCGGGTTATAGTAGAAGTCACACAGACATCATGGATGAATGAGTATAGGATTCGTAGGGTGTACATCACACAGCATTATGGGAACAGTGAGGATACAACATATGACGAAGACCACACATACGAGATCACTCCTAACCTCTTAAGAGAGATCCGAGGGTTTTCCGCAACATCAAGTCACTCACTGAGGAATCAAAGAGATCGCTATAGCAACCAGATTCCAGAGATAGGTGACATCATGAACATATGGGGTCACGTGGCCGGGCTTGGACTGCTGTTGTTGACTGTGTTCCGGAAAACATCTCTTCAGGGCAACATGTCTTTTAAACCTCAGTGTGCATCATACACTTCGACTAACACCTATGGGAACTATTCAGGAAACACCAGAGAGTATAAACCTCAGCGTGCATCGTACACTTCGACTAACACCTACGGGAACTATTCAGGAAACAGTGGACAGGATGATTGTGGGCAAATATGTGGGTTTTTTTTGGTCGCTATAATTGTGTGTTTCTTCTTAGCATTCTTTAGTTTCTAAATTCTAGTAGAAATAGAAATATATAATCAAGCTCAATGCCAAATAAGTAAAAAAAAAAAATCCTGCTGGTGACGGTGATGTTTTTTTTTTTGTAAGTGCTTGATTTTCAGTTTTGTCTAAGACTTTCTTTTCCCCAGAAATTATTACTTCAGTGCTGTGTTCTGCTCTGGCACACTCACAACATTCCAGCATTAATTCAAGCTACACTTTACATGCTGCAGCCTGTCTGATCTAATAGTCTCCACTCACTGTTAAAGGAGAAACGGTATCTGTTTCTGTCATAGCGGAGTATAAGCCAATAAATTCAACTTGTTCAAGGAAATTTGATTGCATTTTGGAGTGAATATCCAACACTATCATGTCGAGGTATTTTAGTATGTTATATTCAAAAAAGCGTTCTGTTGAAACTTCATTCTGATGTTCTTTGATGAACAAGAAAAGTAACAATTCATGTATTTCAAACATTATATACCTGATTTTCTGGGCTTCTCTACCACGTTGTTTGAACAGGAAGGGATTTTCAAGGCAAACCTGCTCATCAACCCAACAAAAACTTGACAAAGTCCTTTGCAAAATTATTGAACTACTACCACATAATGTTTTACTTAAAAATGAAAATAAGAATGTAAAAAAAAAAATGCAAATCTCAAAGAGAAATAAATACAGTTTTGTGCCTGCAGTTTGCGATTGCACCATCTAGTGACCTAATGTGGAAACGTCTTTGGTTTCATTTACAAGGAAACAGAAACCTAGGAGTTAATAAAGCTGCGAGTCAGTTGCTTCACAGACAAAGGGAAGTGGATGCCAACAGCACAACAACACGGGTGGGTGAGCTCCCTTCTAACCATTTAAACCTTTTTGACTTTACTTGTTCCACGTATATTATCCAAAAATACGAAGTATGCTGATTTACGTACATCTGAATTGTCATTATTATCCTTTTAAAACTTTTGATGTGTACACTTTTATTCCCTATATTATGCTCAGATTAACTTCTCGTTGTGTGCTTGTTTTTATCTGTATATCTGACTCTCGTCCAAGGGCAAAGTGTAATATGTATCTGAATACGATGACCTTTAAACATCTTGCAGAGCTGCAACCTCTAGCTTTTGTTTTCAAGACCTGTTACATCACACAACAATGCAATGTAATCGTAGCATTATCCTACAGAGGTGGCACTTGATCTTAGACTTAGCCAATGAGTTAAAGAGATTGGCTAAAGTTAATCGAAGCGGGGGGGGTCATGTATGCGAGCAAAATGTATGGCCACATACTTTATTTCTTCTCTCTTTTCTATGTATGTTGCAGGAAGATGCCGATTTCCGGAAGAGTCCAATACTGCTGCGTTTTCCTGTTTTTTGTCCTTGCTACTGCGTCTGCTGTGAAGAAGCTCAAGTCAATCAACGACTTAAAGCAAATCAACTTTGGCCTAACAGTTCCAAAGCACAGCCTCGTCCTACTCTACTGGTTTGCCAATGCTGTCGAGATAGACAATAACAATGTCATAAGGTTGACCTTTTCTCCAAACCAAGGAGAGTATGGCTCACATCACTACGGAAACTATGAGGGACTGCTGGATCCACTTCCTCCTGGCTACCAATACTACACCCTTGGAAACCTCAACCAGGGCTCATCGGATCTTCCAGATTACGTCGTCCATTCTCAGGGACAATATGCTGGTACAAACCTGGATCGGATAATCTTCAGGATCCAGGACACCAGAAGGCAACAATCACAGAGGGTAGACCAGGTGTACATTACACAGCACTATGATACGTCTGAACGTCAGGGGACGGTGTATGATCTGCAAAACACCTACAGGATCACACACGAACTTCTAAGACAAATCCAGAGGTTTTCTGTGGGACCGAATGGACTTCAGGGACTCAGAGATTACTTTGACAGTAATGCGGATGATTATCAGTTAAGGCAAATCAAAATCTCATGGGGTAAACTCGCTTGTCTCGGTCTCTTCTTGTTCATTGTGATTGATGACAAACATCGCCCCAAAAGAGTCGCAAAAGAACCTCAGCGCTCGATCAGAGGTAACAAACAAACAAAACCAACAGACTTTACGAGACAACAAGATCAGAGAGATTCTGCGAGACAACATCGGAGAGATTCTGCGAGACAACAATATCAGAGAGATTTCGTTGTTAAAATTCCAGAAAACTTATTGTACAAGGACGATGGCATACACCTTCAGGTGACATTGGGCAAGAACGGAAATGCCAGGATATTTTGGAAAGACGTTCCTCAATATCGGCTGAAAAATGGAGTGATGGTTGTGCTTTTCAGAAACAACCGTGACAATCAAGGGAGTAGTACCTATAAGTACATTGGTAACAATGAATCAGGTACTTTTGACACTTCAGTGCCACTAAATGATGGTCTTCAAGCCAGACTGCATAAGGTGAGAATAAAGTACTGCTGCTGGAAAGTGGTGGGAGAGGAAATATGTCGAGGCCGTGAATTCAAGAATCCCCAAAGCTACGATGCGATCAACATAGGAAACTATGACGCAAAACTCCAGCTCTTTGTTAAAGATGGTAAAGCTTGTGCCCGGCTTTTCGTCAAGAAAAGCTTTACAAGATGGAGGTCTGAGTTCCGTAACTCTTGGGTCGGATTTTATACCTCTGCAGATAAGGCCACAAATCAGTACAGTTGGTGGCAGTGGCAATGGGCAACAAAATTCCAACCCAGTACTGATGTGGAAGATACTTTCTATTATGTCTATGATTTTCACTCAGGTTTAGCCATGGCCCCTGGAGTCCAAGCAAGATTCATTAAGTCAAACGAAGACATTTGGGCAACAGCAACTTCAAGTTGGAATAGAGGTTATGCACATTCCACATTGTATAATGATGAGTTTGATGTTTAAAGAACTGCTGTGAAGTTTTAATGACACTGGTTAGGATTACACTGTATTCTTTTATAAAGATGAATTGCTGCTGTTAAATGTTGTGTTTGATTTTTAACTGTATGATAAAACACTACACCCACTGTGAGTGTCTTTTTCCTTTTCATAATTACAGCGCCAGCCAATCAATCTGTAAATTTTTTGCCGTAAACCTTGTGACATCCATGAGACTTGTGTCCTGACTACTGTAAAATGATCTGTGTCCTTGTTGTAAAACTCTCTTAGCACTCAGCACACGACCAAATGCATTGTTGGCAAATGGAAACATTCTATTTAATGGCAAAAATGTAATTCTACTAAATACTTTAATTTATTAGAGATATCAAAAGTAATATCCTCAGACTACTTCATTTTTTTTCCACCAAAGCAAAAAAAAAAAACAAACAAACCACGTTTTGGATATTTTTCTACAGTTTGTACTGAATCTTATACAGCGGTGCATTCAGTCGTGTGCTGAACAACAGTGCCCCCTATAGCTACATTGGGGTATAGGTTTCGTTTTCGTTTGTTTATCAGTAAATGAAAAACATTGAGTTATTTAATTAAAGATTTTAACTGACGCAGTTGTTTTTATAAAGCCAAAAATATGTGAATAAAGTACTAAATAAAGATATTATGCAAACTGGAAACTAAGACGAGTACAGCACAGGGTTAAGTGTGTGTTTGTGTATATAAACGACAATATCACATCCTTCAGAAGTGCATCAGGAGTGACACAGCTGCTCTTTGTTATTTTTATAAATCAAGTGAAGGGTAGCGTGTCATTACAGGAGTGTGATGACGCTGGTGCATCGTAACACATAGAGTGTGTTATCGTTTATCAGAAAGTGGATCAGTTTCTCGCTCCCTCGGGCGGCGCATTCTTGACCATATCAGCTAAAGTGTGGACATGTGTGCACGGTGAAGACGTGTTTGTAAATGAGTCGAGTCTGCAGTGCACATCACCATGCCATTAATTAAAGCTCCCAAATATCAAAAAAAAAAAAAAAAAAAATACTTTGTTTCTCTTACTTTTACATACTTTTCCTCCAGTAGTCAGACTACTTAAATACTTCATGCATGTTTTACATTTCTCTTAACTTCACCCATCTTGCAGCCTGAAAGTCCCCCTCTTAACTCCTCCACCCTTTTCAGGATCTTCTATTTTCCCTCTCTTCCTCCACATGAATGACTGAAATGGCTGTAATCGATGCTAAACGTGGCAATGCTTTAGAGCCGATACTCACTTCCACTTATCTTTGCTTATTCCCTTAACACTCAAAAAGTCAAATATTTGATTAGGGCACAGTTGCCTGAATAAATAAAAAAAAAAAAACACAAGCGATGTAAGAACACCCAAAAATGTTTACTTGCCGTGTGCAAAAGCAATTTATTGGACGTCGAGAAGCAATGACAGCAGTCAAAAATAAAAAAAAAATTAAGGCTTTCTATTTTTGCCGGATGCTTTATGACCTCCATATTTGAAACATATCACATCTCAAACTCCTACGCCTGGATACCAGTCCACCGGATAGAGCAGGCTGTTAGCACAGCTGTCTGCAGATATCAGCGTTTCTTCTCAGTCACACAAAAGACTGTGTGTCCTCAGAGATTAGTAGAAAACGTTCAGAACCAACAACTACTCTAGGGCAGTTTTCCCCAAATTTTTTTGAGCAACGAACCAGTTAAAATATTTGGTACTTTTTTCACGGGTCAGTCATTGAGTTATGGCAGACAAATACCCTTTAACAAAAATTAATTATCCAGTGTTTTGAAATATTTTCCTACTAATAAAATCTTCCTTCCAGAATTAACTGTGCATGCACACAACAAGGATTTCCCAAGTGCACACAGCCTATAATTATCTCCTACCAGACCGGTATAAAATTTTTGAGTTTATTATTGTTGTCTTCACTGAGAAAATATTTCCTAATCAAATATATTTGCATTATTGATGATGGAATCCTAGCCATTCTATTGGTCAGTTCTTTTGTTGTTATGGGTATGAATCAAGTGGAAACATTATTTCTCTGCGGCCCGACACCAATTCACCCATGGCCCGGTACTGGTCCCTAGCCCAGTGGTTGGGGGACCACTGCTCTAGGGTACCTAATGCACAATAGGTACACGTGTAGAGCTGAAATATATACATGTATATTATAAATCCAAGCACAACTTGCAGATTGA
>JAFBJS010014325.1:0-11009 GCA_016785265.1 Paraplagusia blochii
ATACATGTCTGGTGTGCACCAGTCTAACATACCTCTCAGCCACACCTGACTTTCTTATACAAAAACAGAATTCCTCTTGTGGCTCCCTGTCATAGGCCTATTCTAAATCTACCAAAGCACAGTGCAACCCTCTTTTCTTCATCAACATTAAACACAAGGCACATAATGAACAATTTTTGGAACTAGATATTTGTTCTAACTCTTTTAAAGACATATTTTTTATGGTGTAACCCAAAGCCACAAACATCAATATACCTTTTATGTTTTTAAACAAACAGATTGTCAAGTAAAATAAATAAATAAATAAATAATAACGGCATTGCAACTCAGTGCAACTGAAACTGCATTAATAGTTTATGTGGATTTGCAAAATAAATATTGCTCTATGTAAACATGAGGGAGCCACCGGACAGAGCTGAACTTAACACCATCATCCAGTTGAACTCTTGTTTGTTTGTTTTTTTCACATTTTATGTTACAAGAACAATTTCGAATCATGTGACTGATTGTTTAGTATGGCAGGGAATGTGGTAGAGGAGGAAAAAGTATTATGTCTGACGACAAAGCAGCACTCCTTTTGCTTTTCAAAAAAATGACATTATTGCTCAAGAAATAGCACTCTGCCTGTGTTGATGTTGGCAGTTAAAAGCCTTTCTTCTTATTACCTGAGAAAGACAAGGTTTGCACTTGGAATGTATTTAATTTTGTAGTTATTGGACTTTTTATTCAAGTCCAGACAAAGAAAAACAAGGAGTTGTTGCATTGCTGTTGTGGCGCAAAAATAAAATAAAAAAAAAAAAAAACACCTAACAATCCTAGTATTAAGGAGTGTTCTATCTATCTATCTATCTATTATGATATGGCCATTAAATGACTTCCTAAGTTTAGTGGAATGTGGAATGTAACAGCTACACTGCGGTTGTTTGTTTTGTACTGATGTTGGATCACATCTGTTGTGTACCATGTTTAATAAAGTTCCATTGCAAAACTCTAAAAAAAAAACTCTATCTATCTATCTATCTATCTATCTATCTATCTATCTATCTATCTATCTATCTATCTATCTATCTATCTATCTATCTATCTATCTATCTATCATGCATTTCTTCAATTGCAAACAACTAAGTTCTCTTGTAGGTAAATTATTTATAACATGGAAAATGCACCAGTAGTAGTTTACATTTTATCAATGTAGTATTATTTGTCTGTAATGAATGGCAATAAGATTAGTACTTTTACCAATCAGATTTGGAGTTTGAGTTACAATAAATACTTTAGAGATTACAATGTAATACATTATCTGGAGTAAACAGAGTTAAATTTCTATTGTACCTATTGCTCTACTACATACAACAGAAAGGACTGTCTTTTAGCAAAAGCATGGAGGATGATAAAAATTGACTGTAATGTTTAGATAATTTGTACAATGGAGAAACTGAAATCTTAATTAGACAGAGGTCAGTAAAGTTCTGATCAGTATAACTTATTTTGTCTTCTCAAAAAATATTAGAATTGCATTGAGTTGTTTTGAGTTTTTTCTTATGTACATTCATGTGAGTGTGTTATTTTGGTTTCCTCTTATTCATTCTTCTCTACCTTTACTCGTAGCTCAACGCCCACAGGCTTTGTGAAATTGTTGTTGTTAATAAACAGTCATACCTTCATTCGTTCATTAAGGGCCGTAGCGTTGGCCTAGTGGTTAATTCAGGTTCTAATCTTCCAGCTGCCAAGTTGTCACTGAGTTGCTCTCATCATAGCAAAGTCCTAGTTGTCTCACCGCCCACAGACCAGTGTGATTTGGGTGGCAGTCGTGAAGATAAAAAAAAAAGTGAAATTATATATTTTAATATATATCCCACCGCTAAGTATAAGTCATATACCCAGCCAAGTATATAAAATATGCAATTTAAATAATAGGTTGTCAAATGCAGTATTCAGCAATATGATGACTGTGAGGTAATTCGACTTATTGAAACTTTTGAACATCTCCTTATTTTTGTTTCAAAACTTAATATGCTTAGGGTACAGTGGAGCACGGGTAAAATGAGGCTTCTTCCCCAGAGCTGCGACTGCTGGCTACTTAGACTGTATGAGGCATAAAACACCCAGCCCTTGGCACATCACTAGGTCGCTGCACGCTAGAGTAGCAACACCATCAGTGCATTATTACACTGGCTGAACACAGAGCCTCAAGACTGAGCATGGATTTATGCCCAGTCATGGGCCAAAAAATATGTTCTATGGTAATGAAGAGTGAAGGAACGGGGAGTAAAGAAGGAAAGGGGCAGAGAAATAGATGACAATTTGAACATCACTTACCTGATGTTGCGTGCAAAGGATTGGGAAGCAGAAAAAGACGGAGAAGCAAATATTAAACAATGCACATAGTATCATGGCACATTGTAATACACCAGTGTTGATGAATGAACTTCTAGTTTAAATTAAAAAATAAATATATATTGTGGCGTAAACTTGTTTGACAATGTTACATAAATATGTAAGTCAAAATTATTGCCCTTGCCTTAAAAACATTCAAAGGACATTTTTCATGTACAGCCATTCCTCTCTGTTTAGTGATGCATGGTGGGATTTTATTATTGTTCCTTGCAAGTGGAACTATTTTAGTTTTATAAAAAAAAAAAAAAAAAACTTATTTTGATGATGTCATAAAAAAGGAACATAACCATTGCAGTAAAATAATTGCAGGAACATACTTCTAATGAAAAAAAAAAAAAAAAAGATTTGCAACATTCTTCCATATTTAGTTTTATGAAGATTTGCCTCATGCAAAACAGTTAATATGTAGCCGAATTATCACCAGCTCCTCAATTTAATCAGGGAATCAGTATTCCCTAGTGTATATCATATAACCCCACAGACCCTGAACCTGTCTCTTATACACATCTGAGGGGCAGAGAAATAGATGACAATTTGAACATCACTTACCTGATGTTGCGTGCAAAGGATTGGGAAGCAGAAAAAGACGGAGAAGCAAATATTAAACAATGCACATAGTATCATGGCACATTGTAATACACCAATGTTGATGAATGAACTTCTAGTTTAAATTGAAATATATATATATATTGTGGCGTAAACCTGTTCGACAATGTTACATAAATATGTAAGTCAAAATTATCGCCTTGCCTTAAAAACATTCAAAGAGCATTTTTCATGTACAGCCATTCCTCTCTGTTTAGTGATGCATGGTGGGATTTTATTATTTTACATGTTTTCCTTGCAAGTGGAACTATTTTAGTTTTATATAAAAAAAAAAAAAAAAAAACTTATTTTGATGATGTTGTCATAAAAAAGGAACATAACCATTGCAATAAAATAATTACCACGAACATACTTCTAATGACAAGAAAAAAAAAAAGATTTGCTACATATTTAGTTTTATGAAGATTTGCCTCATCCAAAACAGTTAATATGTAGCCGAATTATCACCAGCTCCTCAATTTAATCAGGGAATCAGTATTCCCTAGTGTATATCATATAACCCCACAGACCCTGAACCAAGCAGAAATGTCGGCCTACAGTGACACTTTTAGAATGTTAAGAGGGTCTGTAAAAACAGTTGCTGAAACAGTTGACGAAGGAAGATGGAGGTATTGATGAAGTACTGATTACTGATGTTAACAGAAAATAATTCACTCCAAACGAGGCCAAAGGATGTTTACAGAAGTGACAGAGAATAAAAAAAAAATAAAAAAAAAAATCACCACGAAAAATGTGAAGCATTCATACTGAATTAGCCTAATCTGTGCCTTGTGAAGATATCATGAAAATGTTGGGCCAAAGAAAACATTTTGTGCCAACGCACAAATGTCTGCACTGGAGTGGATCATGCACGAAGTAGAGCAGTAATTAAAGCACTTTAATCAACCAAAAGCATCTTTAACAAATAGCAACTACTTAGTCTGATGACAATTGTTTTTCATTATTAATGTTCCCTCTAAACACACACACACACACACACACACACACACACACATATGTATATATACATATATGTATATATATATGAAGATCCATTTGCACACCCCACAAATTAACGTTAGACATAGACGCAATATAGCCCGCTTCCGCCCACTAGAGCGGAAGACACACATATACATCTATTCACACATGTCTATGGAGGTGTCACTTGGGGTTTGTGAACTGTGACGTGGGCTGATTTAATTGGAGTCCAGGTAGTGGGTAATACTCTGCTCTGAACAACATGGCAGAGAACACAAACGGAACTTACAGAAACGGCAGAGTGTGACTGATGTCTGGATGACGATAATGGTGACACTGGCACGGCAACGTCACCATTACGACCAGTAGTCAGAGGAGCGGACAGAATAAAATACAAAAGTTTTTCCAACCACAGTTCGGCAATAACTCGGTATTGTCCAAGGCAATAATGGAATCTATTGCTGGTTAAAACAACAAAGATATCAAAATAAAATAATGTAGGCATGTATTTCACTAAAATAAGTAGAGAGTCATCTGATGCTGAAATACTTGTTAATGGTGATAAAATACAAATTGTCAATCAGTATAAATATCTTGGGTTATTATTAGATTCACAGCTCTCCCTTAAAGGCCATTTTAACAAATTATAAAAAAAAAAAATAAAGTCAAATCTTGCAAATGTTCATGTTATTCGAAAGGGGACCCCAGGTGAAGCTGCAAAAATGTCTTTAATGGTATAAAATGTGTTTGCATATGTATTTTTTTTTATTGCGTATGTATTGTGTGCTTCTTGCTTTCTTACATCATGACCAGGGGACTACAGTAAGAAAATATTTATTTATTCAACCATGTGTTTTATGTTTATGAAATTCCATTTACCATTTTAAATAAACTAAACTAAAACAAAAAAGGACTGGCAGCTGTATATTGTTGTTGAAAGCGGAGTTGCAAAAAAAGTCGAACTGGATCAATTTTTTTATTTTTTTATGAGTTGTTCTTGAATCAGATCATAGCCTGTGAATCGACACATGAATTGGATCGTTATGTGAGTGAATTGTTGACACCCCTAATATATATGCAATGCTGCATTGCATCTGTCTGGAACCAATTGGTAAGTCCAAGGCAAAGACTCACAGTGAGAAATAGCAGAACCCTCTCACAGCGAACAACATGATAGACAGGTACTCTAATGACATCAGTGTGCTGTGTCCTTAATTAGTCCAGTAATGGACTGACTTCAGGGGAACTGAGGGTGGGGGAGAAGAAGGATTGGCTAATGTGAGAAATGAACTTGAACTGCTACAATTCCTGACAGATATCTCCTGACCAAATGAAATCCTTTCCTTCTGTCTCAGGGTTCAGCTCACTTCTTTTATAATTTCCAAGGCCGTGTTCTGAGAGCACGAGAGTCTTGGAGCCACGAGGATGCTGCAATACTTTGAAATGTGGGAGCTTGTGACGGGATGCTGTGAAGAGAGCAAATCCGGGTTTCAACATGTGTCAGAGGTGTAAAAATAAGATGTTGGAGCATTTCTAAAATAACCCTATTGTATACAGCCCTTAAACATTAGTTCACACCCCTAGTAACACAAAACATGTGCTTTCCTCTGAGGCTAATGTCAAAGCAGAGGCTTAAAGATCAATGGGAAATTGCGTATAGTATTGTATACTGTCTACAGCAGTAGGTGGGGCTTTACTCGGGGTAAAGAAAGCTGCAAAGTGCACAGTTGGATTTGATTGCAATTGTGGAGACTGCTCCCCAAATAGATAAGCAAATAATGATATTGTATATTGTTCTATATTCACATTTCCCCTTATAATAATATAATATATATATGTATATATATATATACATATATATATATATATATATATATATATATATTATCAGTAAGTCTACAAGTAAATGTTACACTACTGTTAACTTTGTTTTGTTTTGTAGCATTTTTTATTCAGTTTTCTTGGTTTCTTTCGTCAACTTCAAAATATCTGTTTACAGATGCACTCTCTTAAGCAAACAATCTGTGATTATTTCTGTGGCTCTCAACATTCAGCTGCCTGACTCCTCCACTTTATTAAAGTGTAGTTAGTATGAGCAGTATTTATGCATCCTCTGAAAACAATCACAGTTGAAAATGCTGAGTAACACGAATCAGAACAACTGCTACTCCAGGAGTATGGACTTCAGGAGTAAAAGTGTGTACTAAACAAGTCAAGAACTCTATGTCCAACATTTGAAGAGATTAAATACATCAGATGGAAAAATGTCAGAAGGAAAAAGTTACAAAAAATAAAATGTGTTTTACCGATTTGTTTGCTTCATAAAAAATAAATCAAAACAACTCAAAAAACAGAAAGAAACATCTGAAAATTTCTATTGTAACATACAATGATACAAAAGGATGATAATAATGTGATGTGAAGGTTATAGATGTAAATATGTACTAATGCCAAACAATATAAGCTTAAAAGCTTCACGTAATAATAATATCAAAGTGATGGAGCCTAATGGTAAAGGAAAGGAAAGCAAACTCCTTTCATTGTGATTCACATCACTGCACACAACAAAATGTGACCTCTGTATTTAACCCATCACCGAAGTGAACAGTGGGCGGCTTTGAGTGCCTGGGGAGCAGTGAGTGGGGAGGGTGCCATGCTCAGTGGACTGTAGTAATAACTTGGCGGTAGGGGGATTCAAACCAGGGGCCAGGAAGCAGACGCTGGTGCACAGGGCTTCAGGTTCTAATCCACCAGCTGCACCTCAGTGGCCATTTGCCCACTGACAAATTCTGATCATACCACCATCTAGACCCAAATACCTTCCAGAGGGCTCTCCACCCACAGTAATGCTCACAGTATGGAGAAGTGTGATTTGGTGTACAATTGGTAGAGTCAGTCGTCATCTGTGTACAGCTTTAAGTGACAATAATATTCATCTGCTCAACTTGCTGTCCAAATAGTTCCCAATTAAACTCTGTTTTGATTGCAGTGCATTGGAATGATGGAATGACAATTGCTGCAGGTGAGGATGCCATTAATCAAGAATGTTGTAAACTTTTATTTACTTATGTTTTGACATTCACGTCAGAAAGTGATTAAGCAAAATTACAGCACATCAATTACTCACATAAATTGTATTTACTGTTTATCTATTGAGTTTTTAACATTTATATTTAGGTATTTTAACATATATACAGTGACTTTATTTACATCTATTAGAGATGAGGTTTCATTGTTTTTGTACATATGTCATCTGCTTGATGCGCATACTACACATATATTTGTATCTAGCAAAGTTACCTCTGAAATAGTGCATTAGTAGACATGCAGTTTGTCCTCAGAAAAATATTGGTCACAACAAAATGGCTGCTACAAATGCACATAAAAAAAAAATCTGGGGAAAAAAAAAGAAATGCAGATTGTAATGACTCACGATCACACATCAGGCAAGCAGCAGTCTGTGAGGAAAAAACGCAAAGCTGCACACACACGTACACACAAGTGTAAGTATGCATGTGAAGAACAGGACGTTCCTGAGAACGAGTGACAGAAAAGCGAGGATCAGATAAACTGGATAATGTTAGAAGAGCAGATGGGCTGTAAGCATCTCCAAGGAAGGAGGCTGATAGAAAAAGAGAGAGCAGGCATTGGTTGAAGTCGCAAATAGTCTCCATTTATTCTGCCCGAGACCATACGTACCAAGCAATTTGTGACACTTCTACTTTAGATGTAATGTTTTTACATTTCCTACGTTATCATTAACTTGGGTCAGATTTCGTCCTCTTATATGGAAACCTGAACCGTGATGAAATAGATAAATTTTAAAAACTCAGTAGTCGAGGTAGAGGAGAAAAAAAAAAAAAAAATCCATAAAAAAGGCGTCCAGCTTTATCTTTTATCAGAGGCTTATGACGATGAGCTCAAGCTGCAGCTGTTGAGCTCTCCCACACATATTTGAGCAGCGAACCTATCTGTGAATACAGCGTGATTATATTTAAAAGAGAATTTTCCCATGTCATTTACATAAGCAAACATTATACCTGAATATCAACAAACAACGTTCAACAAAGGAATGCTGTGCACGCATATGCAGGGATCTGAATTATGCACATGCACTGATGTAAAGTGTCATGAATGCACTCAAATTTTACACACATGCTCTCCCAGGGTGAAAGCATGCCAGGTTTTAATAAGCAGGATAATGTAGGCAGTTGTTTTGCAATCCTGCTTCTTCTCCCCACCAGTCATTATTTTTCACCACCAGCTCAGATGTTTTCAGTCCCTCTAATTCCAATTCTTGCTTTATCATCACACTCCTCCTACTCATTACCATCATACCACTCTGTTTGGCAACTGCCATTCAGTAATAAAGAGGTTCTGAGTTAGTGGTGCACCAAAACAAAACACTGTGATGGGCATATATATATTTCTTTCTATATATGAATATAGAAATTAATATAAAAATAAGAATAGCCTGCCTTTTATTATTATTATTATTTAACAAAACATATCTGAACAACAGACACCTTGGAGGCGTCTCCATCTGATTTTTCATGTCCATCATAGCCTGAAACATTTCATCACGCACAATATATAGTGAGTGATCTATTGAGAAACATGTCCACACATAAATCAGTGCTTCATTTGCATATTCATTATTCTTGTTATGAAATATTTCTGTCTTGGCTTGGGTTCAATTTTAGAGGGATGTTCAGTGTACCTCTACTTTTATGGTTAAAAAACATTGATTCACTTGTACATTTTCCTTATTGGTTTCTTGCTATAAGTTGTAATCCAAAATAATTGCCTTTGCCTCTTTATGTATCAACAACATTTTTTGTACATTATAGACTTTATATATATATATATATAGGCATTTTATTGAATATATATATATATACCTATATAAATATTGATATTATTTATATAGGTTACAAATATTGATCATTCCATAATTCAAAAATAAATTCATCAGATTAAGATGACTCAACCAGATGGACATAATAAAAGCTCCTTAAGCTCCTGCATGCCATACCAATGACCTAATGGGCAACATTCCATCTACAAGCCTTGTGTCCACTTGTTTGGATCATATATATATATTTATAAATAATTTCTTTTCAAACATATTTATTGTTAGGAATAAATCCTTAGAGAAAAATATAGCCTTTTACGGTAAATGAAAAACAATAACAAAGCCCTTTTTTTTATTCCACTAATTTCTCCTCACTGCTGAGCACATTTCTCAAAGAGAATGCATCAACAGCATTTCCCTTGCCGTGTGTTACATTACAGTACATATTCCCAGTGACGTCACTAATTGTTTGTACCCTGTTATGTCACTGCCCTACATACTCAATGTTGCCCATCCAACTAGAGAGATAATAGTGCTATAGCTGACTGTTGAAAAGTCCATAGAGAACCATTGCTATAAAGTCTTGTTCTTATGTATGCTGATGGGGGAAAAAAAAAGAGAAAAATCTAATTATGTTTTTTCCTCAAGCAGAAACATTACATACTTTTTTGTGTGTTTCTCTCAACATCTTAGCTGTGTATGAAGCAGATATGAAAAAGGCACCATGATGTTTTTGTAACTAGAACAGAGTTTTGAAACAGACCTTCGCTCTGGCCCAGAAGCAATGTGTCTGTCAATGGTGTAAAACGCCAGGATAGATCGATCGATCGATAGATAGATAGATAGATAGATAGATAGATAGATAGATAGATAGATAGATAGATAGATAGATAGATATTATCTCTACTACTAAAAGCAGGCTTGTACAGTTGTTGGAGTTGTTTGTATAAAGAATAACAACGACCTTCAATGAAAATGTAGGCACAAACTAGGAAAAAATCTAGGGCCACATTACGGTTCTGTGTCTTCGACGACATAGTAGGACCCAAAATGCAACACTGGGAGGCCTTGTTTGTTGGAGATGGTTTTAATTGTCAAAAGAAATAACAAAAAACACAAAAAAAAAGAAACATAGACTTAAGTACATCTCTACATTGACATGTACCCTTCAAACATCCTACCTGATTTGGCTTCTACAGCACAAAACCTTTTTTAACCAGCAGCTTACTACAGGAACACAACGACACAGCATCAGACAATCACTAACCGACAGATCCGCGTTAGTAAGTGCAAACATGTTATTAGCATTTTTAATAGGTTTTTGTTTATGTATAAGTTATAAAATCATTTGTGAGTTAAATGAAAGAAAATGTGGTGTGTTTTTTATTCATAAGTGGGAGAAGTCGGACTTTGTTGACGTAAAGAACAAATGACATGTCTGGGACTGAGCTTATATAATTTCCATATAAACCTAAGCCTTTAGAACCACCTTTGTCAAACCTCCTGCCGTACGCTTCCACACTTTGACTCCCCGTGGGCTAATGTGCCAGTTTATAGGATTTTTTTTTTTTTTTTTTTTAAACGTTGCTACCCTCAAACCCCAGAATCTAGTGTGGACAAAACGATCATCAACCACTTGGCCACTGGCACAGTTACATGTCAAAAATACTAACATTAATTAATTTTAAAATCTCTTGTAATTAAGTGTATATGTATATGTGTTGATTATGAAGCCTTTAAATTTGACGTCACAAAACTATGACCTCATCGAAGGCCCATGGCCCGCCACTGGTAGATATATATTTCACTTTTGGCATCTATGCAAGCAACACATTTAAGCTAAATGTGGTCCTTTAAGTGGGGGGCACACCATCCTAAGGGGAGTCAAAAAATGGGAATGGTGAGGTGTCACAGAAGCATCAGGGGGGGATTTTATTCATATTTGAAATATAAGCAAGCCTCCAGTCACGGAGGCGGCATAGCAAGCTTTATTAATCTCTTTCGATAATCAGAAGATTGAAGGCAGTATGCAGCAACTCATACAGTGGTTTGAAAAGACATATAAACAAATATTATCGGGCGATGACAATATTGTGATTTGGGTGGCGTCATCTGCCCCTGGCGCCACCCCTGCGACCCGGCAAGGGACAAGCAGAAGAAGATGAATGAATGAATGACAATATTGTTCATG
>JAFBJS010014328.1:0-11962 GCA_016785265.1 Paraplagusia blochii
CATCTCTCCCTTCAACATAACAACTGAAGAAATCCCTATAACTGATCATTTTCTCTTTTACTATAAAACTTCTTCTTTTTGTCACCAAGCTGTCTCATCTCATTCCGGAACATTAAGGACATCAACTTGGACTCTCTCTCCTCCAGTATTCAGCCCCTCCTAGATACCCACAATTTAACTCATCCTGAAGAACTGGTTAATCATTACAATTCTGGTCTACAATTCATTCTCAACTCTCTTGCTCCGCTCAAAACCAGGTCTGTCTCCTTCGTTCACTCCGCCCCCTGGTTTACCCCTCAACTTAGGCTCATGAAAGCCCAAGGTTGGCGACTTGAATGGCTCTTCAGAAAAATTGGACTCACAGCTCATAAGGAAATGTGAAAAAAAATCACCTGCAACTGTACTTCTTCTTTTCCTTTCGGCTTATCCCATTTTTCAGGGGTTGCCACAGCGAGTCAATAATTTCCATCTCATCCTGTCCTGCGCATCCTCAACTCCAACTCCACACCTGCTACTGTACAAAGACTGCATTACTCAAACAAAATCCATGTACTTTACTGGTCTAATCTGTTCACAACAAGGTAACACAAAATCACTGTTGTCACCATACAACAATATTGTCCAAGCACCTGATTCTCTCCCTCTCCATCTATGCTCCAACGAACTATGTAACTCAATTATGTCATTTTTTAAGGATAAAATCAAAAATGTCCACCAGCAGCTCAGCTCACTACCCATCTCTGTTTTTGCCTTTGATCTTCCTCCTCCCGTCAACTCTCTCTTCTTTCCAGCTGCCTTCTATCTCAGTGCTTGTCAGACAGATCTACAGTACACCGCAGATCTGTCTGACAAGCACATGGGGAAAACCGTCATGAAACAGCTCTGCGACGGCCTGGCAAGGATCGACCAAAGCAAACTCCCAGGTAAGTATAAAGTCTGGTGCTACCAGTTCATACTCTTCCAGAGAGTAATGTGGCCCCTAAAAATGAGTGAAATCCCCTCATCGACCGTGAGTAAGATGGATGGGAAAGCCAACGCATTCATCCGAAAGTGGTTGGGACTGCCACGGTGCTTACCGAATACTGGCCTCTTTGGAAAAAACGCACTGCAGCTACCACTGAAGTCTCTACAGCTTGGCTACATGCAAGAGAAGACCAGGCTGGTTCTCGAGCTTAGGGAGTCCACAGACGAATCAGTAAGGAACGCTAACGCCAAGGTGCTGACTGGTCGTAAGTGGAATGCCCAGACCGAGGTTGACCAAGCAATTAGCCGGCTGCAACATCAGGAGATCATGGGCAGAGTCCAGGTAAGTAGAGCAGGGCTAGGTTGCGGAGATGCACCACGCTACTGGTCCAAGGCCAATAAGAAGGAAAGGAAGGAGATGGTGGTGGCGGAGGTGACGAGGTTGGAGGAAGATCGCTACAAGATCAAAGCCGTGTCGCAGGGTCGGCAAGGAAGCTGGACAACCTGGGAGGGAATAACGACCAAGAACATCACTTGGTCAGACATGTGGAAGATCCCACAAGCAAGACTAAGCTTCCTCATCCGTGCAACCTACGACACGCTTCCCTGCCCTCGGAACCTCCACATGTGGTTTGGGAGTGAGGAATGTTGTGCGCTCTGCAGTGCTCCCCACGCTAGCCTCCAGCACATCTTGTCAGGCTGCAAGATCGCACTCTCACAGGGCCGCTACAGATGGCGACATGACCAGGTCCTGCGAAAGTTAGCAGAAGTGCTGGAGGAGTGCCGAGACAAAACACCACCACCTGCAGAAGACCCTACCATCGCGGTTGCGGAAGGAGGCGTTAACATCAGAAACATCAGGCCAAGGAAAACACCAAGGCCCTTCGTGCTCAACCAGGAGTGGAACATGAGGGTAGACCTTGATCGAACGCTTCAGTTCCCCACAGAGATCACCACCACATCCCTCCGGCCAGACATCGTCATGTGGTCAGCCAAGGCAAGAGCAGCGATTCTCATCGAGCTCACTGTGCCTATGGAGGAGGGGATCGAGGTCGCCTTTGAACGCAAGAAGGCCAGGTATTCAGAGTTGGCTGCTGAATGCCGGGAGGCTGGTTGGAAAACCACTGTCTACCCAGTGGAGGTTGGATGCCGAGGCTTCACTGGATTGTCAACCACACGCCTCTTGAGGGATGTGGGACTCACCGGAAGAAGACTCAGGAAGGCAACAAAGGGCCTAGCAGAAGAGGCTGAAAAAGGGAGCTTTTGGCTCTGGCTCAGGAGGAAGGAAAACTTGGGGAAGGAACAACTAACCCCAGACAACAGCCGCAGGGGACGACACCTATCAGCTGCAGGGGGTGAGAGGGAGACGTCCCTCTCACTGCTCCGCCACCAGGAGACGTACCGGAATTAAAGGAGCGAAACGTTGACGAATGGTGGTTTCCCGGCTGATGACCCTGCAGTTGACCCATGGGCACCGGAGGAGGTGCGACCGGCAGCAATGCCCAGCAGGAAATAACACCTTCCTGTATAATCCCAGAAATTTCTGATCTAATCCTCAAATCAAAAGCATCCTCCTGTCAGTTGGACCCTCTCCCCACTCCATTAGTCAAAGCCTGCCTCCCTTCACTGATCCCTCTCATCACTAATATCATTTACTTTTCCCTCACCACTGGTATATTTCCTGCCCCGTTTAAAAATTCTGCAATAACCCCCATCCTGAAAAAGTCTGGTGCTGACGCCACTAACTTCAATAACCTTCGCCCAATCTCTAACCTTCCTTTCATTTCCAAAATCCTAGAAAAAACTGTCGCAACTCAACTTCACTCCCATCTCAATGAGAATAACCTATACCAGGGGTTGGCAACCCGTGGCTCCAGAGCCACATGTGGCTCTTTCGTCCTTCTAATGTGGCTCTCTGTGACTTTGGAAAATAAATAATGATTATTTTATTAAAATAAAATTTTATTTTAGTTTGTACATTTTAAAATATAATTCTGAATTTCAAGATTATAGTAAACTTGTAACAATAAAATAAAACATTTTTAATATTTTTATTGCCTAAAACAAGGGTCGGCATCCCGCAGCTCCGGAGTTGCGGATCCGGGGTTACATGCGTCACATTTCGTCTCCTTTCGCCCTCATCCTCATTACTTTCCCAAGCCTCAGCGACCGTAATTATATTTATTAAATGTATGTGTTTAATAAAAGTGTATTATTGTGCACAGTGGTTCAGGAGAAGAAGGGTGAGGTGACCATACCGTGCGTCATCTGTCTCGGCCATGCGTCGGCCGTTAACGGGAGCCAAAAACGGGCAAAAACAGGGTTTTGGGGGCGAAAAATAAAACGACGGTGGCGCGTAAACGACGCGTATAAGTTTACGAAGAGGATGGGGCTAAGATGTGTTGAAAATGTTTGGGGTTGTCATGTAAAAAAGACAAAATAAACAGGAGCACATAATTTTGCGACCTACTCCAGAAAGATCAATAGATAGGTAGGTAGATAGATAGGTAGATAGGTAGATAGATAGGTAGATAGATAGGTAGATAGATATACAGATAGATAGTCTTATCCCATTTTTCAGGGGTTGCCACAGCGAGTCAACAATTTCCATGAACAAAATATAAACACAATAGATACAAACATAAGTAGAGTTGAAGTATATAAGGCCTGAACACTGGATGTTAGTGGATAAGAAGAGTTAGTAGTGGAAGGATAGGTTATTGTAGATAGTATTAGTAGGTTAATAGGTAATAATTGGTGTCTTGCGTGGTTTTGTTGAGTAATGCAATATCAGTGACCATCCGGCAGTAACCAAAATCAACCTCTTAAATTACTGCCACAAATGGGTTCATTGTTTCCTTCCAGGTAATTCACCTTTAGTGGAACCAGACATTTAAAGGAACAAGAAATTGAAGAAAACAAGGCAGTCTAATTTATTTTTCTCCATGACTGTTGTTGGATTCAGGACTGAGAGACAAATAATTGTGATACTTTCCAAATTAAGTCTCTAGTGGTCATTGTTGAGCATTGCAGCCTCCGTTACCAGAACGGTGTGAACCTTCTTCGTGAAGAACTCCAGTGAGGTGTCATAAAACATCAGCAATCCTCTTATATAGTTATGAAAGATGTTCGTTGGCAAAACAGACCTGTTTTGCAAGTGTAAACTAAATAATAAAAGTCTGAGAACGCTGTAGGGGAATTGACGTACCGTATCACAGGGCGACTGGCTGTTTGACTGTCTCTGTATCATCAGTGAACATATAGTCTCTCTGACGACAACATTGTCAAAAGTAATCCTCTAATCAATCACTTAATTAATTATCTGGGTAAATAATTGATGACGTTTCGCAACACACTTCTTCTCTGATGTTTTCTGAAACGCGTCGTTGGGGGAAATGGTCGGGGCACTGATATATATACGTTGCTTTAATCAGGCTTTTGATCTCCAGTACAATTCTGCCATAAGTCAATTAAAACTAGGCCTGCCAAAAATGAATAATGCAATAAGTTTATTAAAACATTTATCAGCTCGGCTTATTATAAATGGATGACTTTCAGTGGAAGACAGGCGGATGAGATGAACAAGTCATCAGATTGGCTTCTTCTCCGTCTCTCTTATTCAACTTGGTTGTTTACCGTTTTGCATGGAGATTGTTTTTGATTACCCAGTGTGCTCTGCTGTTTGGGTTTCATGAGATGGTATTCAGTTCACTCAGAGGGAGAGCTGTGGTGCTTTTTAAAGGCGCCGGCTGTCATCCTGTCCTTCATAATCTGCTCTATCTCCACATTTTTTCCCCCCTGTTTACTTATCAGTTCCTGACAAATCCAGATTTGGCCCTGAACAAACTGTGAAGCTGGTACTGTCCTCAGGGCGAGCACGCCAACGCCATCCATCTTCAGGAGGTGTTTACATGCACAGGGACTGTATAGTGGCTTTGTGGTTATGGACGCTGACTTCATTCAGTAGGGATTCAGGTTCGAGTCCACCAGCTGCCAGGTTACCACAGATGTCCACTGAGTATGGCAATGGCAACATCTGTGAGTGCAGTGGTGTGGATCACAGTGACAAGGAGTTTCCCTTCTTTCATTTCCTTTATATAAATCTTTATATGTATAAATGTACACACATGGACACACTTGTGATTACAGAAGGTTTTGAGAGGCTGTTCATTCTCTGAGAAGAAATAATTAAAGAACAATAAGAAACACTTAACCATGATTATACAGTATATTATGAAAAGAGAAGAAATTAACTTTTGTTTCAGCAACTTTTACAGGGATGATGAGTTTTGGAGACGTATGGATGAAGCTGCTTAGTGTCAGTTGGAAAGAAAGGGGAACAAGGTGTGCAAAAATGTATTTACGTATACTATATATTTATGTATTTCCGTGCACAGTACTACATATTTATGTATTTCGATGTATTCTATGTACTCTATGTATTTTTCTGCATCAGAGCAACAGTAACTTGAATGTGGTGATGATTGGCCCTAAATAGTGCATCATTAAGTTTGACAAATATAGTCAACAACTGGAAATATATGTCACACATATATATGCATACATCTAACTTCATATCAATATTTACATATATATGTACGTAGATACAAGTATATGTATACATATATGCACTATAGTTATATGTATATGTATATTATAGAAAACATATCTGTATGAACATAAATATATATTTTTTTTTCTCAAAACAAAGCTACATCAACAACAGTCATTAAGTTTGACTAATATTGTCAACAACTGGAAATATATGTCACACATATATGCATACATCTAACTTCATATCAATATTTACATATATATGTACGTAGATACAAGTATATGTATACATATATGCACTATAGTTATATGTATATGTATATTATAGAAAACATATCTGTATGAACATAAATATATATATATAAATATTTTTTTTTCCTCAAAACAAAGCTACATCGACAACAGTCATTAAGTTTGACTAATATTGTCAACAACTGAAAATATATGTCACACTTATATTTGCATACATCTTACTTCATATCAATATTTACATGTATGTATATATGTATGTATGTGGATTCATGTGTATGTGTAGATATATGCACTATAATTATATATATGTATATTGTAGAAAACATATCTGTATGAACATAAAAACATTTATATTTATATTTTTCCTTAGTTTGACTAGTATGGTCAACAACTGGAAATATATGTCACACACACACACACATACATATACAGTATATACAGTAGATGCATACATCTTATATCAATATTTACATATATTTACATATGCATGTAGATACATTTGTATGTTTGGCTAGTTGCACTATAAACATATATATATGTATATTGTAGAAAACATATCTGTATGAACATAAAAACATATATATTTATATTTTTTCCTCAAAACAAAGCTGCATCAACAACAGTCCATTCTGCCTTGGTCCAGGTGAAACACCAGGGCTGCAGGGTGAGAAACGGCTGCGATTTAATTAAAAGGTTCAAGTGAAGACAGAAATCGAGCGAGAAAGACATAAAGAAAACATAGGGACAATTGTTTTGTAAGAGTTCCCCTCTCCCTCTCTTTATGTGATACTTCTGGGCATTTTGGAACCTGTTGACACAGATTACTCAGGTGGAGGCCTGAGGGGCTGGCTGAGGGCGCTAAGCCGGCCCAGTGTGCACATCTCAGCGCTCCTCTGGAACGGCTGCCAGCTCCGTCTGCTGGGCTCTGATAATGGAGCCTCCATTCCCCTCTCTGTGTTGTGTGGAAATGTTTCCATTAGCCTTTGACAAGAAAAGTCCTCTCTGCAATTTAGTCCATCTTTTATGTCCATCTTGTTTCTTCCAGCATGCAGATTTTCTGCTCGCCTCCCTCTATGCTCCTCTGTTTCGGTTGCTCGCTCACCCGCTCGCTGCCCGCTGCAGCCCTCAAGCGCTGCTGGGATGCTCGGCCGAGATAAAGAAAAGGCCTCGCTCTGAGCAGGTTCAAGTGTTTCGCTTTTTTAACACTGTATATCAATGACCTCCTTTTGTGGGTTGTAAACACGGGGGACGAACAACATTTTGACAGAGGCTCTTCCAATCCCAGCCCCGCCTCCTCTCGCTGGCTATTTGAAAACGGTCCGTTTGATGGATGAGTTCGGTTGCGGCGGAGTCACAACACGCCGCCCCTTGTTTTCCGAACGCGCTCACGTCCGTTGACACCGGCACATCTGGAAATTCTGATGTGACCTTTATTTGCATTACTGAGCTCATCAAATTCGAACAATAATTCACACATCCAGCTGAAACTAATGTGAGATCTTTTGGCAAGCGCTGGAGATGAGTGTAATGCAAATCTCGTGTCTTTGTAGCACAAACAGGAACGGGAGCCAAAAGACTAACAGCTAGGCAATAATTCAGTCAGATGTGGAATACTCTTATAGCACACGGGGGAGAGACAACAAGAGACGGGGTAAAGGGGTGAGAGTCGTTGGGGAGAGAGATGAGAGCAGGCCGGAGCTTGGCACCAGAATCAGAACTAATGCAGGACAAAGTGTGGTCCTGGGTGACTCTGTGAATGAGGTCGTGTGAAGTGGATCGCTCCCTGACCTGGTTTCTGTCTGGAAGAACCAGTTCTCGTTCCGTATACCAGCAGTGAACTCCATGAAACATATGAGTTTGCAATTATGTGGATGGTTTGGCGGCCATGATGCTTACTGGAAATATGGATTGGTGACTGGGCTTTTAATGGAGCGCGACAACATTTGGAAAAAGCGCTGCATGTTTATGTGTGGAATTTTGAGATGGATGCAGAAATCGGAAGGTAGTTGTGTCTCGCTGACAGTGGCTGTGTTAACATGCTTTTCTCATCTCTATGGCTGTCCTCCACTTTGTGCAGAGACAGTCTGTGCCTTAAAATGTGTCTGAAAATGATTCGCATGTTCAGACTAACTGACTGTCTGCATATTTTTTAAGAAATGAGTGAAAACTACAGTGTTTTGATGCTGTCATCTATTGGTGAGACACAAAATATTGACCCTGCAGCTCTGTTAGATCTGACCAGTATTATTACTGATAACATTATCAACTTATTTTCCCCATTTGTTTTAATGCAAAAATTTTAAAATTGTGTTCTTCTTTTCTTTTTGGCTTGTCCCCCATTTAGGGGTTGCCAAAGCAAATCAGCGTTTTCAGTTTCCCCCTGTCCTCTGTATCCTCAACTCTACCTCCAACTACCTCCATGTCCTCCCTCACTGCATCCATCAATCTCCTCTTAGTCTCCTACCACTCTTCTACCAATATAACCCCTGTCCCTCCTCTGAACCTGTCTCTTATACACATCTAGATGTGTATAAGAGACAGCTCAAGCGCTGCTGGGATGCTCGGCCGAGATAAAGAAAAGGCCTCGCTCTGAGCAGGTTCAAGTGTTTCGCTTTTTTAACACTGTATATCAATGACCTCCTTTTGTGGGTTGTAAACACGGGGGACGAACAACATTTTGACAGAGGCTCTTCCAATCCCAGCCCCGCTGTCCTGTAAACCTTTTCCTTCACCTTAGCTGACTCTCTTCTATCACAGGTCATGCAGAAATGTACACATAAATTGCAAATATAGATAAATTAATATAAAGAACAAAGGTAAAAACAATTTTAATAAATATACATTTAAAAAATATATTGACTCACACATATCGAGAAATTACACATTTAAAGCATAATGTTTTTTTGCACCTAAAATAGTAGTTACCATTCATCTGTAGTGTTTATCATCAAAATGCAGTTGTAATTCATTTTTATAAATTTCAGTTATTTGTTTTCATTTTATATCTTTATTTTTCCAGGTGTCACAACCTTGCTATAGGCAAAAGTAAACCCCGGTAATTATGTTACAGTATATTTCTTATTATATATTATCATTACCAATCCTATATATTCTCAACATTATATATTATCGAACATTTTTTCTCCATTTCCTCCAAAAGTGAACTTGTTTTTTCCCTGACATGCAGCTGAGTGTGTTTATTTACTGTATATTAGCCTCCATAAGCAGACGTATACAGCGGGGAACCCTGGGTGATTGACAGACTTTTCATTTTCTCGAGGGCAAGGTTGCATGTACTGTTGCATCAGGTGACTGCAGCAGTGAGACTGAAAACCATATGAAATCCATTAACCCTTGTTATTATTTACCAAGCCTCTGAAACTGCAAATGAAGGTCACATATCTACAAATGCAGCCCGTCTGTCATACTCCCCGTATCTCTCACCATCACTAATGCTCGTGCACCGTCCCCTCATCAAAGAGAGGTTGGTATTAATGTAGCTCAGAGCCTGTGATGAAATATGCAAGGATGTGAGTGACAAACACACACAGGAGGATCCCATTATGGAGGTGCAGTAAAATCACTTTTTAACACGGAAAGTCGGCCCAAAACAGGGGTTCCCAACGTGAAGATCAGGATCTACCAGTAGATCTACTGCCAAAGGTAGCTTGCTTGTAGATCCTGAGCAATAACAATAAATAAATATTAGTAATGAAAATTAGAGATGTAATTCTATTTTAAGATGCTAATAATATACTAATAACTGGACTTAAAGCCCCGCACACACGGGGAGGATTCGGCGCGCAGCGTTTTTTCAGCGCCAGATTCTCGTCGTGTGCGCGTAAATTTACGTGAACCAGTTGTCACTCGAGGCTGTGAGCAAAATATCGATCGTGCTTCGTCGATTTCTCTCGACTCGAGTGAACAAAGTCTCATCGTGTGCGGGCTACGTGAGCATCTTTCTCACTACAAATGATTTGTGTGCATGCGTTACAATGATGCAACAAGATGGCAACCAGCAGCGACTTGTTGTATGAAATGATTTAAGAGGACTAATTCGTTGATCTTTGGCAAGACCATCCTTGTCTGAATAATATTCAACAACAACAACAATAACAATAAGAGTACCTCTTCGTCTTCGGAGTTCGCAATTTTAACCTATCACGTGACCTGGGAAATCAGCCAGTTTACTAGTGAGAGGTGAGCAGAATTCTCATCGTGTGCGGGTGTACTATCAGCACGCGCGGATGGCACTGAGCAATCGGCGCGCCGAATCCTCCCTGTGTGCGTCGGGCATTAGTGAGAATAATATAGATATCGAAAGTATAACATAAGTTATATGCAGTGTTGGGCAAGTTACTTTAAAAAGTAACTGTTACTTTACTAGTTACTGCTCTGAAAAAGTAACTAGTTACGTTATTAGTTACTAAATTATAAAAGTAACTAGTTACTTTACTTTACTTTAAAAACACTTTAAACAGTTTAGTGTTGTCCTCTGTAGCAACTATCATAATGAAATCTAGTGGGACTGTAATGGTTATAAGGTTTTATACAGCAGTTATAGGGTTAATGTTTCCAAGTGTGGGGAGGCGTGGTTAGAGCTGGGTGGATGTGAGAGAGTGAAGCTGCAGTTAGAGTCTGGAACTAACTTACATGTTCGCAGTACATTACAGTACAGTAAAAACATAATAGATGTGACATTTTGACAGGCATTTTTATTGTAACCTCAACTTGACACTTGCTGTCGCCTTGCTTGTGGGTGTGTGCTGCTGTACCGCGTCACCTGAGTGAGACTGTTGATAAAGCAAGAAGACCCGCCCAGGTGTCCTTCCGATTGGCTTAGCCTAAAATGTTAACGTATGTCAACAATTCATTGCTCCTTTTCAACGCAATTTGATTTACACAGTGCACAGCCGTCTTTTACACCATGACTGTAACGAGTTAATACACACAATGAGATACAGCAAATATAAACCTCTGCCGCTCAGTCTTCTACCTAGCGGAGGAAAACAGTCCACTTGATCCATTAATAGTAACTAGTAACGAACACCTTCACACCGAATGGAAAAAAGTTGTTGCGTTACGTAACAGCGTTATAAGTAACGCGTTATAAGTAACGCGTTAGTCCCAACACTGTTTATATGTAAATGTAGAGAATAAGATATCCAGTTTATATTGATGAATATATTTCTTTTCCTTTCGGCTTGTCCCTTTTCTCAGGGGTTGCCACAGCCAGTCAACACCACAGCGAGTCAACGTTGGGGCAGTTGGTGGTCTAGTGGTTAAGGAAGTGGACCTGGGTTTGTAGGTGCCCTGGTTCGAATCCCTCTAACGCCAAGTTATCACTGAGGTCCACTGAGCATGGTACCATTGGTACTGTCCAGCACTCACTGCTCCCCGGGTGCTCAAAGCTGTTCACTGTTCACTTTGGTGGTGGGTTATATGCAAGGAGTTTGCTTTCCTTCCTCCTTCCTTCCTTCCTTGACAGTGATGTTGACAAATATATTTAGAGTTTTCAATCTCGACAAAACAGTATGGACACAAGACAAAAAAGCTGCAAGACAAAAAAAATGTGGACACCCTTGTTTTAAAAAATCAGCTTGCATGACTGAAATGTTTGTGATAGCATTCGTTCAAACTAAGATTTCAGTTATGCGTTGATTTACAGCTTGTCCCTAAATGCAGGAAATCATTCTCCCAACTTGAGACCCGCCCCTTTACTGAAACATTTGTCACTGAAGGCCACAGTGCGTGAGCATTGTTCAAAGTAACTCTGCCCCGGAACAGATGTGCTGGCTTCCTCCCGGCCTTGTGGATCTAACCCAGTCACACTTAACGTACATCCACGGTCACATTCACTTCGCAAGTGTCTGTAGGATAAGTGCTGGATTTCAGTGAGTGTTAAAAGCATAATCCATCTAAATGTGTGAAGCTGAGAAATATTTTGTTCACACCAGAGGGAGAAAATTGACTGAGATCTGGTGTCAGCCACTTTGTTTCACCATAAAAAGCTTGGAGGTCAACAGCATGACCCCAAGTAATGATTTTACTGTCGGCTAACTGTTTATAAGGGGCCACACAGATCCAGTGCTGCAGCCGTGTATTTAACTACTGCAGTAGTTTTGTTTACTTTTAAAAATGCATTGAGACACTGAAAAAAAAAAAAAAAAAAAAAAAAAAAAAAAAAAAAAGC
>JAFBJS010014328.1:20951-33771 GCA_016785265.1 Paraplagusia blochii
CTGACTGGATGACCTCTGTTTTTTCCTGGATTGTGTTAATAAAGTACCATATTTAAAATCTAAAAAAAATCTATCTATCTATCTATCTATCTATCTATCTATCTATCTGTCTATCTGTCTATCTATCTGTCTGTCTGTCTGTCGTCTATCTTTCTAGCTAGCTAGCTAGCTAGCTATCTACTGTTAGCTTTACTCTCAAAACTTCACTCTTTTTTTATACCAATTTCATTGCTGTATATACTGTATGTATAGAATTTTCTTTTCTACTATTGTTTCTTTATTATTCTTATAATATATTTTGTTGTTGTTGTTTTGTTGTATGTTTTTGGAGCTACTGTAAAAAGTGTGTTTCCCCAAGAAACAACAATAACTATTCTATTCTATTTTTTTCTATTCTATACTATTCTATTCTATTCTAAAGTGGTCTTAAAAATTCAAACTATAACCTCTGTAACACATTTTTTTGTTGTAACATTTCTGAAAGAGAAAAAGAAGGCCATTCAGTCAAAGTATGCATCAGTACCAAATCATTTCTCATTATATTTTGATCCCTCAATATTATTTTCATTTTTTCTTTGAAATTCTACACTGTCGAGGGGCAGTCGAGTTATATACATACGTATATATGTGTGTGTAAATATATTTATGTGTGTATATGTATACAAGTATATATTAGATTCAGATTCCTTATGCATATATGAGTATATTTGTACATAAATGAATATCTACATTATATATACATATCTCTGTAGTTTTCTTGTCCATAATGTGTCCTAGTCCTACACTACTGTCATGTCTCTCGTCCTCTGTGATCAGATGCAATATAAACTATCAGCTAAATACCCTGTTTTTCTTAGTCTGCATTCGTCTGCCTGGTGTTTTTCATTAACGGCAATGAAACTGTTCCTGGCTCCTCACTCTGACTTTTTCAGCATTTTTTCTTTTTTTTTTTTTGGTTTTGTTTTCCAAGCTGCTTTTACTTTCAATCCAAGATACTACAAGATAGACAAATTTGATTTCAATGATCGAAAAAAAAAAAAAACACAAAGTGAACAATGTGAGCACAGTAAAAATATAAGTCCAAGACTTACTGTACATTTTCACGATCCATATTTTCCGACATGACCCAACGTGTAGGAGCAAAGAATGGGGGAAATACTATGTGATTTTGGCAGATTTATGATCCCTCTTTGTCTGAATAGTCACTCTGCAGGTCTGAACCTGCTGTGGACGAGTGAGTGATAAAGCAGACCGCGGCTGCCGCTGCTTTGCATAAGGTATCATGGCTGCGGTGTCGTTCTAGGACTTTTGTGTGCCCTGCTGCAGGGTTTATCTGGTGGCTGTGTGTAGAGGTGCGTGATCTCCCGGGGCTGCTGGGTAGGTGGCGGGGTTGCGCCGGTGGCTCATTGCCTATGCATGACGGTGTTGTATGAAGATTAGAATAACACTGACTGTATTCTGTAAATGAAGAAGAGAAGCAAAGCAAGCCTCAGGAGTCCATTATGGATTTTAATAATACATCAAGGTAGTGTAACTGAATAACCGATCTCAGAGGGAAAAAAAAAAAAAAGTCAAGGAAGAGGAAAGAAGAGAGAGGAAGAAAAATACACACATGATGTTTGGCTGATATTACATTATGAATTATGAAAAACAAAAAGGACTTTTAGTTCATGTTGTCGTTCTGGCCTTATTCATCTGGAGGCAGTTTTCTCCAATTTTCACTTCCAACTTTCTGCCGAATCCAGAACACATTGTAAACAAATAAAAGTGGAGGAAAAAAACAGTTTGGCATCTCTGTAGATTAATTAATGTGCCTGCGACTTGGCATCACTGGGTGAAAATTATGTGCATAAATAATATCACTAATTAAAAAGATGCAGATTAACATGCAAATAATGTTAATGAGGATCTGCAATTCCAGAGTGTATTCGCATAACATCAACAATTTAATGTGTTGGAAGGACTGTGTTTGCATTGCATTAATAAAATTCAAAGACCCGTGCATAGAAAATTCTGTCGGAGTCTGTGTTTCCACTTGTGAGTTGTAAATTTTGTGGGCAGTAACAGCCACTTCTTTGGCAGATGCAAAAGTTATTATCTCAAAGGCTTAAGTGCTGCCATAAGCCAGTAGGACCAGCTGTTAGAGAGTGGCCGGCCAGAAAAGCACTAAGACAATTAACTGTATAAGTTGTTGGGCTTCTTTCACTCGGATTAATTTCACATGGTTGAGCAGAGATCTGCCCGAGATGGAGGACAGACAATAAACAAACAGACAAAACAGTGAGGGAAAATAAAGGAAATCATTCCGACTGGGAGCAGATATGTGAAAACAGTTCTCTCCCCTCTCTTCCGGAGGCGTCAGCAAACACTCGTACGTATGGTGTCAACAGTTTCAGATTTAAAATCTGCCCAGTTTACATTACAGAGTGATGTTTTATCACCAAAAAAGAAGGAAATCACCCCAACAACCCATCAGAGGGAACGACACGAGGAAAAAAATTAGAAATATACCGCAGGAGCATGAAAAGGAGACCCTGGCTGTGTGGACTTAATGGATTTCACAGTAGAAATGAAACGACAAACTTGAGTGAGCGCCCCGCTTCCTGTGGGGCAAATGTCTGCTGGATTTGGATCGTTACCTGAAGAATAAACAAGGGCCTTTCTTAACAAGAAAAAATACGGCCCGTGTCCATCAACACGGCATCAGGCGCAGCGGGTTTGAGGGGAGGCAGCGGTGGACGGCCAGGCTGTGGTGATATGTATCTACTGTCCTCCAGAGGACACGCAGTCCAGAAAAACTTTGGGTTTCACGATGGAGGAATAACTGTTAAGTTGTTCATCTCGCAGTAGGGGAACTTCCTGCAGCAACGGCAGTTAGCACTGATGGTACAACAAGAGTGAATTCATATAGTGAGTAATGTAAGGAAATCTTTCAAAATAAAATACATCATTGTAACAGAATAGGTTTAGAAGGGCGTACAATGCATTGTTTTTGCGTTGTACGTTAAAGTTCAGTACTATCGCGCTCTAGAGTGAATTGATGGACGCTTGCTTCCACACACGGATGCTGGCATTTGATTGGCTGCAAACGAGCAAAACTTGTGATTGGCTGCTAACAGGCCGATGTAGAAAATAATACCCACGCAAATCTGGTCAGTGCAAGAAGAGTCTCAAAAATACACACTTGTGTGTACAGTTTCACATATTAAAAGCACGAATAAAAAGCGCGTAGGGCAATTCATAAATGTAGTTTGAGGAATTGACGTATATATTTTGAAGAATTCACGCATGTATTTTGATGTGTGAATTGCTGTTTGTGTATTTATTGTTGAAATACTTTTGTGAATTCCACAAAACACATGTATGCGTCTGCACTTGTGCATTATTCTGGAAGTACAATTTCTGAATTCCTCAAAATACGTTTGTGTATCTGTGCTTGCATGTGTGTTCTTTTTGAAACTAATCTGGATCCATAGTCTTGGGTCCGCAGGGTTTTAGGTTTGCATCCTCCAACTGCCAGGTTACCTCTGAGCATGGCACCGTCCCCACTCACTGCTCCCCGGGCCCTCAAAGCTGCCCACTGTTCACTTTGACGATGTGGATCACAATGTTGCAGTTTCCCTCCATCCCGCCTTACTTAGACCTGGGTTGCTGTCCAGCAGAGGAACCCAACATTTGTGTCTCTCCTTATCTCATTTCCACCTCACATATTTCTGTCCAATGTTCCCTCTAATTTTTCATATGTCTGTGCAGACAGGCAACCTCCCCGAGCAAACTAAGGACCACTGTGAGCAACATTAGATATACTCGCCCTGGCCACACACACCAGTATCAAACCAGGGATCGTGGCAAGTTTATTGGCTTTAAAGGAATCAAATGACAACAACAACTGATCGGCACTCCCATCTTGCGTCTTCGTACAATTCCGACAGCATTCAAATGACTTTTCTGCTGAATGTGACGCTTGAAGTAGTCCAACGTCCGTTCAGTCCACACTTTTCCCTCCGAAAACGCTTGTTACTTTAGCTTCGCAGCATGTTTTGCTTTCGTTTCTCACTCGAAACGAAAATATCTCACCCAGTCACACCCCTTGTTCTTCTGTTCGCACATACTCGGACAACAATTCCACCTTAAAAGAACCGCAATTCGTTTTTATTTTGGCTTTGTGAGTGGATGTGTCACTGCCCGTTCGTTTTGCCATAATAAGGTTGTTGGTGAAGCGTTGATCCGCGTTTATCTCTCTCTACAGTCCACGCTCTACTTTCAGCCGCACCGTTAGCTACATGCTAACCTGCAAAACAGCAGCACTTACGCACAGAATGCTAAATGCTGTTCATGACATTGACTGGCTGCGTGAGTAAATACGTATAAACCGCATCATATAATCGGCTGGACAGTGTCAGCTATTGTTTTACTGAAGTACCGCTTGTTGTCACACGCCAGTCATTGAGTTGCATAGCAAAATGGTAAAAAAAAACAAATTGTTTGTTTTATTAACACTTGGATTTAAATTTTTGCGCTGCATAGATTTGCTGTTCGCGGAGAACGTGGGAGCCTAGAGGGAGCGTTGGCTATGTCATTTATTACTCGTTTTTTGGTCTGCGGATAATATTGGTTGACAAATATCAGCATAATCACATGGTATTTGTCGGATCGATATTCGTTTTTCTTACAATAATGAAAAATTCGACGACACTACCTGGGTTTTACCATATTTGCTGCTATTGCACATAGGGTTCTGAGACGTTTACCTCTGTCATTGGGAAAAATAGAGGTACATATTAGGATCAGACTACGTCGGTAGTGGGAAATTAAGGGTTTGGACAAAATCGCCAAAAGTTAATATTGGACATTGCTAGTCGTGATCCCAAGGTGGAGAAACACTGATCTAGAGTGTGTGTTTCCCCTGAAGCATAGACTGAACCCACTGAACTAATTCGTTACAGATTCCCTAAGTTAACTTCTAAAATAAGACTTTTCCAAATGTTTGATAACTTTTTGCAAACCCAATGCTGTGGTTGACTTAACCGGAATTGAAATAACTTTGCGCCTCAGAATCATTTCTTCACCGCTTTCCTGCATTTCCGATCCACGTCTTCATCGACGGCCCAACAGTTAAACAGTTGTTACTTGACTTTTGCCAGGGAGTGTGTGCGTGACACAGACCCCTGACAGGCAGAACATCGGATCCTAATAAAGCTGTTTATTCTGAAAGCGTCACATTTTTACGTCGGTGAAATTCAAGCAGCTGCATAACATAAATCTCAAATTGTAGATTTGAACATTTGCCTCCTTGCTTTCCGCTTGTGTTTGACCGCATTTTTGAAATGCACATTTCATGCTGTGAAATTGCACTGATATATGCAATTCCTGCGAGTGAGTAAATACCCTGTCTGTGAAACGGCCGCCGCAGCCGCCGCGGTCCGCCGTTGTGTCTTTCTTTGGCCGAGTGTGAAGAAGATGAAGGTGTCTGCTAAAATGTTCAGACAAACGATAGTTTCTTAGACATGCGGTGTGTGTTATGCTTGGCAGGGACTGTGCTACAGTGTGATGTTTTAAAAGAGGAGCACAGAGAGGGAGGAAGGGAGGGACGGGGAGGGGGAGAGAGAGAGAGAGAGAAACACAATGACCTCTTCAGCTGGGCACGACTCGAGCAGCTGGCCAATAACTTAAACAGCCCCTTGTAATATGCTTGCTTGCTCTGGGCTGCAGGGAAATGCACAGGCAACGCATAAAAATATGACAAGCAGATGATGGATTAGGGTCATAAGTCTCAGTTCAGCCGTACAAACAAAACATCATGATCGTGTGTTATGACAATGCGGTTAATAGACAGAAATTAGCAGATGTTGATTGCGGCCTCGATACCGGCAGCATACCAACGGGCTCTCAGTGAGACGCAAGCAGGCCAGCGGGGGCCGCGGCGTCTGAAGTCATGGACGGAGCCAGGGAGACCCCCTGCCTGTACATGTGTGAAAACACAACCACAGTTCTGCACCATTTTTCTAGAAAAAAAAAAAATTTGATAAACTATGTTCTTTCCCATGGCACCCTCCGCCTGGTGCCGACTGACCTGTCCGTATTAACTTCAAACCCCGCCCTCCCCTGCCACCTCCCTAAAAAAAAAAAAAAAAAAAAAAAAAAAAACGAAAGTTTTTGATCTGCCGTGGCTCTGTTTCAAAGTTGTCAGGGAGGAAACCTGTTTTAATGTAATGGTCCGGGGTTTTTATGTCCTCCTCTCACAGCCTTAGGTGAAATGCACATTTCATCAAGGTTATGGAAGGCTGCTGTAGTTTGGGCTCCCCTCATGAATACAGAGTTGCCGTTTTCCTCTCTGAAGACTTCCAGTGAGATTTGAGTGCACGACTACAAAGCACTTGTTAGAGCAGAGCTTGGCAGATAATTAAATCCAACCCTCACAGTATCTCATTCCTGGACACAGAGTCTGAAATATCCGAAAAAAAAAAAGAAAAAAAAAAAAATGCCGGCTCCTGGAACTTGTTGATTACGAGCACGGTTGTGTTTCCGTGATTCCTGTTTTCCTGCATTGTTTGTAAGATTTAACAGACACATTGGCATATCAGTTAAAAAAAAAACTTTATTTATATATTTACGCTACATTTATATATTTTTCCTGCCAGAACTATGTTCAAGCTCAGTGCGTTACTTCACGTGACACTGAGAGGGAATTTAATTAGAATATTTTATCCGTCCATCTGACAATTTTGGCTTGGAAAATAAAACGCATAACAAAGCAAAACAATGGTTTGAAAACAGTGTCATGACAGACAGACAGTGGCTTAACTGAGTATTTCAATATCTCTGGAGCATTCATTCATTCATTCATTCATCTTCTTATCCGTTGTGGGGTCACAGGGGCAACAGGCGCCACCCAAATCACATTGCGCCATATTGTGAGCCTTCCTGTGGGTGGTGTTCGGTGGGTCGGGACGATGCTATGCTCAGTGGCAACCTGGTAGCTGGTGGATTCGAACCTGCACCTTAACCACAAGGCCACGACTGCCATCTCTGGTTGAGAAGAAAAAAAAAAAAGCATGTTTCCTAAAGTAAAGAATCAAATGTGAGGACAGGGGGAAGTAAAAGCAGATGATCATTCACCAATCTTAATTACGTGGCAATTAAATAAACCCATCCATTCAGCTTTAACTAATATAGAATTAATAGCACTCACAATGGCCAAATTATTTTCAAACTCCAGACAGACAAAGGAGAGAGAACGAGAGAGGGGAGGGAAATTAAATCGCAATTATCATAAAATCCATCATTGTAATTCACACAGGCTGAGCGTGGCAGTGTTTGGATAGGTAATGATTTTCTAATATGAGAAGGCAATTTGCATAAATAGCCCAGAGATGGGTTATCATCGTCATCATCATCATCGTTTTCGATTCCGCACAATTACGATCCCTGCACCATATATCAGAGCTCACAGCTATGTTAAACCACAGCACTAATTAATAAGCCATTTACAGACTAGCAGATAGTTACAGTTGGTCCTGCTGATGACCTTAGCAAAGATGAGCCGTCTCAGAAGTGCCCGTGTGTAACTACAAACATAATGATGTGCCAGGAGGGAATCATTAAAAATAATTTACACAAGCCTTCATTTACCCAGATCTTTTGATAGCACGCTTCCCCCCAGTGTTTAGATCCGTGCCACGGAACCTCCTTACCATTTGGAAAGTGCCGACCGGGAGGACGAGTGGGGATACCTAAGTGGTTAATTAAGAGCTGTTGGGGCGCCGGGAGAGCCTCCTGAAAAATCTCTCTGATGTCTGCTGTGTCAAGTGTCTCTCCCAGACTGAGCGGTGAGAGGTGGCTGCCACACTAGGCTAATTACTGGGGAAGGCAGAGAGCAGCTGAGGAGTGGAGAAGGGCCCCCTGTAAATGAGTCACTCTCGCTGCATACTGATACGCAAATATTTGGGCAACGGAAACGTTCCCAGTCTCCAGTTGCTGGAGCGAGATGCTCCGCAAGCACAAAGAGAAGAGAGTTGGAACGCGTCTAGTCTACCGGTCGGAGTGGAAGAGGGTGAGGAAGAGGATGCAAGGTGTGTTTTCACAGCGAGTGCGAGGGCCAGTTGGCTGAAGACGCTGTGGGATGAAACATGGAGGGTCATTCTAGAACTGGAGGACATTTGGGCGTAAAAATTATTTTCAGGTTTGTGTTCACCAGATGCCAGGTTGCCACTGAGGTGCTTTGAGTATGGAACTGTCTTGACCCACGTAAAATTATCCACTACCTGCAGGAAGGCTCACAGAATGGTGCAGTGTGATTTGGGTGGCAGTTGTGGAGATTGCCGCCCATGTGACCCAGTAATGAGGATGAATGAATATATATGCATCAAAAATGGATGTTGATCATCCCAAGTTTTTTGGGGGTAGTGAGCAGGGGGCAGCTAGCTGAGCCAGCGCCTGGGGAGCATGTGGGGACAATACCATGCTCAGGGTTAGCGGTATGGGGGATTCAAACCGGGGGCCTTGCGGATCCAAGTCCGTTTCCTTAAACACTAGGCCACCAACTGCCCATATGCAATAAACTCTCAAAGTCTTGATCAGCTCAGCTTATTGATGCGTTATATGCGTAACATGGTTGTGTATAATGTAATACTATGGAGAATAGAAGAGGGGACCTGTCCTTTGCTCTACCTGTCCTTTCAGAAAACTGACCAAGTCCAGCACATGGAGTGATTTACTGATTTCTTCTACTTTCTTGCTAGAAAGGTTATGGTAACACGGTTACGTTGATGTTATGGGACACACCCTACTTGAGTCTTCTCCTTTCAGCTTGTCCCTTATTTAGAGGTTGCCACAGCGAGTCAACAATTTCCATCTCCCCCTGTCCTCCGTATTCTCAACTCTCGAACTCCAACTACCTCCATGTCCTCCCTCACTGCATCCATCAATCTCCTCTTTGTCTCCTACCTGGTAGCTCCATCTCTAGGATCATTCTTCTACCAATGTATCCACTGTCCCTCAGCTGAATATGTCCAAGTTTATTACAACAAATGTTCCCACAGTTAAACGAGACAACTGGTAAACAAATGATACCAATAAAATAAAGAAATTAAAATTTAATTTGAACTGTTTTGGTCAAAAGAAAAAAAAAAAATGAATTTTTCAAAATTTTTGTTTTCTTTAGATTTCATCTCAGGAAAGAAAAATAACAGAAACTACGTTTTAGTATTTTGTATGTGTGGATTTTTTTTTTGTTGTTGTAAAAAGTCCTACAATTTCAGAATGATCCACTAACATCGGGTCCTGCTGCTTCTGTAACTCTAATGATCCCACCATGTCTAATCTTCACATTTGGGTCGGCGCCCCCTAGATTAATGGTCATCCAAAAAGCTGCACTTTATAAAAAAATGGAACAGAAATTGTTTAATGCTTTTCTTCTGGTGCTGCAGCATTGATAACTACACTGATGGTGGATGGTTTTTGCGTCACATTTGGAACTCGATAATCTTTTATGTCCTAATTAAAGATGAACACCTCCTCCCATCCCAACACCGGCAAATGCCAAGAAGCGAGCGCACCAAATATGTCCACTTTAATCTGCAGAATTCCCAACTGCGGTGTCAAAATTCTGTTAAAGTGATATCGCTGCCAGGAAGAAAGGAGCCGAGCAACACTGTGGAATGTGTGCAGTAACTCCGGTGAAAAAAAAAAAAAAAAGCCGCCACTGATCATGAAACATTGGACCGGGCCCCTGCCTGAGCTTGGCTCTCCACCATTCTTCCCCTCTCTCTCCGCCTGATTCCAGACCATGCGATAGAGGGAGCAGAGGGAGGAAAAGGGTGAGCCGGGGGAGAGACAGACAATAAGGGTATTAAAGCCACGGCGCTGCCTACAGCAAAGCTGCTTTCCATGCAGCAAAGAGCCAGGCAGCCTCAACCAAGCCAAGCGCTTCACCCACATCAGCCATGACAGACGGCTGGCAGAACAATCATCTTAACAATATGGCTGTGTCACTGACCCCCGCACTGAAATGGGGCAATCGCTCCAACTATGGCTGGCGTTATTGCCGCCTTGCCACTGGCGCTAATAGCTCAACACTGAGCCAGGCCTTGGAGCGGGCTGTCGTGATGGGACTGCCATGGGTTTGCTTTGGTTGTCGAGGAATGTGAACTCAGACAAAAGCCTAAACCAAAACAAGTTGTTTGGATTGGGGGTCAGTGTGCTAACTGCTCAGAGTGGAGCGAGTCATGATGGCTTTCGAACTCAGTTCCCCGAAACTGGTTGCAACGACTTCAACTGGAATAAAAAGGAAGTCTGTCATTCAGCTGTTTGTTAGATTTTACAAGAAAAAAAAATACTTATCCTTCCAGTACCCACAGGAGGTCTAACAGTAAAGTGCAGTGTGATTTGTGTGACAGTTGTGGAGACTACTGTCCCTGAGACCTTGCAACGCACACCAACAAACCATATATGGAGTATTTTGGCTTTTCCCCCCCCAAGGAGTCCATTGAGATATTGGGAAAAGTGACTTTTGTCTTCCTTGCTGTTGTTGGACACTTCCTGTTTCTCAGAGTTTGGTGAAGACAAATCATAATTTGTCAGAACTTTAGAGACAAACTCTGTCTTTGGTCGTAGAAACATGTATTTAATTTCCAAACGATAGTATATACCGTATAGCACTATAAAGCGTACCTAAAAGCATTTAATTTTCTCAAAAGCCGACACTGCGCCTTATAACCCGGTCCGCCTTATATATCGACCAATAGTGAGCCGCAACAGGTCTCGCAACTACCAGAAGCAGCAGCTTCTATTGTATGCGCCTTAAAAATAGGTAATTCATTGAAGGTGCACCTTATAGTGCAGAAAATACGGTACCTGATTGTAGAGGTACCGTAATGAATGCTTTACTGTGCAACTTTTCCAACTGGCTGCAATGTAAATAATATATTGTTGGTAGCACAGTTTCAGCGTTTTTAAACGTTACCTGCAGACGTAGAAGACGTCTTTGACATCTTTTTCTGTCCATGTCACTGTTTCCACCGCTGTCATACAGCCACATACTGTACAGCTTCTTTGGTACCACTGCAAAAGAGTTCCCCCCTCAAACAATGTCCCGATGCTTTGTGTTCCTGATGTCATGTACACACACATCAGTATTACGAGATATTTTCTTATCCTTTTGCCACAGCGACTAAACAATTTCCTTCTCACCCTGTCCTCTGTGTCCTCAACTGTAACTCCAACTACCATGTCCTTCGTCACTGCAATCTCCTCTTTGTCTCCTGCCTGGTAGCTCCATCTCTAGGATCATTCTACCACCAATGTATCCACTGTCCCTCCTCTGAACATGTCCAAACCATCTCAATCTGTCTTCTCTAGCTTTATCTCCAAATCCTCCTGTCTGTGTCGTCCCTCTAGTCACCTCATCTCTGATCCTGTCCATCCTTGTCTCTCCTATAGACCATCTCAGCATCTTTATCTCCTCCACCTCCAGCTCTGTCTCCTGTTTTCTACCTATTCCAAGTGTCTCTAATCCATCCATCATGGCTGGTCTCACTACTGTCCTGTAAACCTTTCCCTTCACCTTAGCTGTATTACAGTCTATGATATTTTTTTTTTATCATATGAACAGAAAACACTGATATACCAGTATGAATGGTATGGCTGGGCGGTACTATAGTCCATTTATTGTCAGCCAAAGAGATCTGTCTATGAAGACGCTGTCGCACAGACAGACAGACAGACAGACAGACAGGCTCTTGACTTATTTAGACGCCAGTGTGTGGGCCTTTCATCTATTAGTCCCAGCCTGCATCAAAGCTCTCCTTCACCAAATGACATATAATCAGGTGCTTTATAAGAAAAGTAGAACTTGGACTTCAACAGCTCCAATTATGTGCGACTGTAAATCCTTAAATGTTCCTAAAGTCCCAGACCTCGCAGTTATCACAGAAATACTATAATTATTTTAATTGACCAGGATACTTCTATCAAGAAAAAAATCCCGATTATACCTTACCTGAAAATAAAGATTTTTATCCTAACAATAAGAAAAAAACAGCTATATATATATATAAATCTTTAATCTTAATCTCTAAAAAATGTGGAAGTACTACTTTGACTAGAATGTTGGACAACTTCTTGGAACTTTTTAACTTCCTCTTGTCTGCATATAGTAGATTAACACACAAAAAAACTATCATTTTAAGAGGATTTGTGTGAAAAAAAAACAGCAGTTTTTAGAGTGGATCCACTTTTTCCTAAACAGATATTTACCTGAAGGTTGGAATCCCCAGACAGAAACTAAGGTGCTGCAGTAAGACATTGTAATAGTAGATCTCTAAGGTGTGGACGATGTCTTTCTGCACTTTCTGTAACACATACAGTCATGGAAAAAATTTATCAGACCACTCTTTCTTTAATTTTCTTGTCCATTTAAAAGTCTGCTTCCACTTAATCTACATTAATCTGGACAAATATAATAACAACGAAAAAAAAGGCTCATAATTAAAGTTTAATTTCAGAGCTGATTTCTGGCCATTTTGCCTGGTTTTATTGACAGTGACATAAATCACTTCCGTTCCTACATCACTAGCAATAACATTGTACTGACAAATACAGTGCTTTTAGTCATTGCATGGTTCTGTGTTCATTGTTTCCCCCAGGTGATAAACCTTTAGTGGAACAAGGCATTAAGATGAACAAGGAATTGAAGAAAACAGAGAGAGGTCTAATAATTTTTTCCATGACTGTATATATATATATGTATATATGTATATATGTGTGTGTATATATATATATATGTATATATATATACATACATGTATATAAAAACACATGA
>JAFBJS010014328.1:41294-62879 GCA_016785265.1 Paraplagusia blochii
CCCACCTCCGTCCCCTTCCTCAAACAAGTGTAAATCAGGCTGCCTTTCGGATATATCTTCAAGTGGCCCGTCCGCACGCATTAGGCAATTGTGTGGCGAAAACAAATAGGCTCTAAAATATGTATTTCACAGATGCTAGCAGCTGAGCGCAATAATTAGAGGTGATATAATAGGCTGTGAAGGTTACTTAATGACTTTCCCTTTAATTTGGCAGTAAATATTTGTTTTCGCATAATTAAAGGAAAGTGATGTGATGAAATTACGATGTCGGATTCAGGGGAGATGTGTATAAGAGACAGCCTCCATGTCCTCCCTCACCGCATCCATAAATCTCCTCTTTGGCCTTCCTCTTCGTCTCTTACCTGGTAGCTCCATGTCTAGCATTCTTCTCCCAATATAATCACTGTCCCTCCTCTGAACATGTCCAAACCATCTCAATCTGGCTTCTCTAGCTTTTTCTCCAAACCTTCCTGTCTGTGTTGTTCCTCTAATCTAATCGTTCCTGATCCTGTCCATCCTTGTCACCCCCAAAGAAAATCTCAGCATCTTTAACTCTGCCACCTCCATCTCTGCCTCTTGTCTTCTACTCATTCCTAGTGTCTCTAACCCATACATCATGGCTGGTCTCACCACTGTCCTGTAAACCTTCACCTTAGCTGAAATAAAATAAATAAATAATAATTATGAAATAATAATAATAATAATAATAGTTATATAAAACTAAACACAAAAAACTTTGTCCATATGAATGAATATAAAAGCTTCTAACTGGTGTGAGGTCATTGAAACTGTGAAATGTAAAACATAAGTTTTTTTTGTTTTGTTTTGTTTTATTTTTCTGTAACCTTTGTTATTAACGTTTGGCTAAATTCGTTTGTGAATCGCAATTTCGAGCCCACTGTCCGCGTCGACTGGTCAGAGTTTTTCCACCCCGTGCGACTCGACGTTCTTTGTTACATTAGTTTGTTATGTTTACATCCAAATTGCATCACTTCTTAAGGGCGAAGTCAGCCGGGGTCTCTGCAGGCGTCTGCCTCTGAGCCGGTGGTGCCAAAGTGAGAAGAAGACACTTTGCTGAAAAAACACACAAAAAAAAACAAACAAAACAGAAACAAGGGAAAGAAGAATGAGCACAAAGCAATAAGCAACAACATCCCACAACACATGCTGCGTTGTGGGATGTTGTTCTCTCTCTGTGTCTCTGTTTTTTTTTTTTTTTTTTCTCCTTCCTTTTCCCTTCCTCGCTCTCTCTCCCTCTGGCTTCTGAGGACAATGAGATGACATGCTGAAGGTGGGACTGCATCTGGCATCATATTTAAACAGGACTGCCACATCTCAGGAACACGGGTCGTTGCCAGATTGCAGGCTAATTAAGGAGCTTCTTGGATGACCATCAGTGCCTGTCGGTGGGCAAGGTAGCGGACTGAGCCTCGCTCTGCCACACTCCCACTGCGAGGCCTTGAAAAGACGAATGGCCACTGAAACCCCCACGGGACCTCATAATGCTACATATTTTCCTCCAAAACAAAGGCCCGTCCCTGATGGGACTCCATTTCCCTTTAGCCTATGTTGCCCCCCACCCACCCACCTCCGTCCCCTTCCTCAAACAAGTGTAAATCAGGCTGCCTTTCGGATATATCTTCAAGTGGCCCGTCCGCACGCATTAGGCAATTGTGTGGCGAAAACAAATAGGCTCTAAAATATGTATTTCACAGATGCTAGCAGCTGAGCGCAATAATTAGAGGTGATATAATAGGCTGTGAAGGTTACTTAATGACTTTCCCTTTAATTTGGCAGTAAATATTTGTTTTCGCATAATTAAAGGAAAGTGATGTGATGAAATTACGATGTCGGATTCAGGGGGGCGGTGGGGGCGGGAGGGAGGGGAAATGACCATTAAGCTGTTTGCGGCGCCGACAGATAATCACCCTTCTAACCATCCAAATGATAGCGTTTCCGGAAACAACAGTTTGACTTGTTATTAATTGCACTGTAAAACTTCTGCTCCAGCGAGGAAGGGCTCCAGCCAGAAGCCTCTCCATTGTTTTTTTTTTTTTTTTTTTTTTTTTTTTTTTTTTTGCATTTGGCATAATGCCTGTTTATGACAGGCAATATAACATAGCAAAGTACGGCTGGTTTGACAGCGAGTGGGAAGCCGGAATTGTTTACTTGACTTCATTTCTTTTTCCCACTTGCTGCCTTTATTTCGTGCCAGTGTGAGAAAAGCGGAGGGGAACAAGATGTGGTTGAAAAATGCAGCAGTCTGGCTGCTTGGCTAATAAGATGCCCATCATAGCGAGCTGGCTCTGCTGATTTGTGTCTCCCTCTAACTCTCTCCATGATTACGTTCTAAGAAGCCAGCCCTCCCCTCCGATCTCCCAGCCCTCCGCCCTCCCCAACCCCCCAGCTGATCCTCGTCTTGTTACGTGGCATTAATGACACTTCAGTCATTGTGGCTTTCAAGCAGAGCCCTTCTGCAGCGAACAGAGAGTTGACATTTCCTGACATTTTCCCAACTAATTACAGTACAAATAATTAAGCATGTTCCTCTATGTAACAAATGAAGGCAAAAGCCGTCTGTCAGCCCGGGCCATGATTGATGACACTCCGGGAGACTTTATCTGATGGGTCCTGCCACGAGGTACAGAGGAGGCAAATTTATTAGAACGAACAATGCAAATTTAGAGTCATCTCATCCAGTTATGCGCCAAGGCAATATCCGTGTCAAGGTGAATGTGACAATGAAAGCAAAATATTAGCATTTTGTGCAGCGGGCTGAAGGGGAAATCAGAGCACAGAGATGACAGGCCTAATTATTTCGGCTCACACAGGCCAGGACAGCTGTTTCTGGTGTCCCGAACAAGCCTGTCACACAGGTAACCAAATAGGGTCTGCGTATGAGCCTCTGTATTCGACATTCGGCGGATGTGTCTGCCACTAATGACCAATGCTAATCTCGCTGCCATGTCTCTAAAAAGTGAAAAAAAAAAGTGAAGGTGTCATCATGCAAGTTTTTCCCCCCGCTTCTTTCTTTCTCATTTTTTTTTTTTTATCAGTCAACATTTTCCTACATAATTGTGTTTTGAGAATTAATGCCTGTCCGTCAAGCAGTCACCACCCACATGTTGTGTACGTTATTTTATTATTTTTTTTTTTTTTCTATTTTGGTGAAATAAGATGACCTGCCATGCATGAGCTCGGGATAAACACAACCAAAGAATAGAAAACAAAACAAAACAAAGAAAAGAAATGTTATTGTGCAACTGGGAATTTTTCTATACGACTTATTTACATAGCAACAAATACAGCCATGTATTCGATTGTTGTGTTGTGTTTAAATATAAGTCGTAGAAATGACACAAACGTCATAGATGGTATTTAATATTTGAAGACGGTCGCTGATTAAACCCATAATTCACTCCCGGCGTGTTTTAATCAGCGGGTTAAACAACTTAAAGAGAGGAGGTCAGGTATGACTGTTGTCGAAGAGAGAACAACCTTAATAGTTAATGTTAAAAAACAAATTTCATGGCAAATGCTCTGCTCTTGCTGCATCACAGAGCGCTGTGTGATATATACCAAGCAACAATGAACAATGGCTCGGGCTTTTATGCTACCAAATAGCAATATGTCGTCTGCATACATCTGTACTTTGGGGAATACAAAGGTTGCCACCCACACTCATAATGAATCTAGAATTTATACTCCAGGGCCGCCTCACAATGGCTCTTTAGGGGCAGGCGAATCCGGATGGGTTTGGAGGAAATCTACATGGGGATCAAAGTTTGGTGCTTAGTGGCTCGCTGGCTGCCTTGGAACAGATGGGCGTCGGAGGCACCGGCGGCCCATTGAGATTCAGGATCCAAAGTGGCTGCTGCTGCTTTGTACACACAGGCAGATGATGGCTTTGTGTCAGTGGATTGCCGATATGCATTTATGTAGGTAGGGAGGGAGTCAGGGAGGGAGGGAAGGAGTCAAGGAGGGAGGAGGGTTTTTTTTTTTTTTTTTTTGGCTGATGACAACAGGAGTGATGCACCAGACAAAGCAGGAGTCAGCTTTAAGTGCTGGTAGTGATTGACTCACACAGGTTGGTCAAGATATGCAGCTCTCACACACCTGTGTTGGAAACTTTCTAATTTGTTCCGTGTCTCCTCATTGAGAACAACAAGCAGCTTTAGTTTCATCTGACGCAGAGATTTTTTTTTTTTTTCTTTCATTGTTGCGATCACAGTTAGCAGCTGAAGAGACTATATAACATTCTCCCCGTATACTGAGATTATTATAACTGCGACGTCTCTCTGCCTTAAAGCTGACAGATCAGGCCTTTTTTTTTTGTTGTTGTTGCTGTTTTCTACTTTCCTGACAATGTTTTAAAGGGCAGTCTTAGACGCTGTCACTTTTTTGACACTCCCTGCCTTAAATACGACAGCAGCGACGCAGCCATTAAAAACACCAGACTGAATAATCAAACCGCGATCCCCGCACCGTACGAATCCGGTGACATAGCGGGAATTTACATATGTCCTGTATGTTTACAGTATTTACAATATATAACAAAAAAAAAACATAACATTATGTTTATATGTGTTTGAATTTTTGTTTTTTTGTTTTTCAAATTAAATGAATATAAAAATCTAATTGTCAAAATCAAAATTTCTCACTGGTTCAATTTGGACTAAAATCATGTGATAGTAAATCGATGATACTATTTATGAGTTAGTGTGGGATAGGTATGGGTATTTGGGATTGGTAGTTTATGGCTTCTTGATAATCCATTTATTCATTTGTACTAATGTAGTGGTGTACTTAAGGAAATAAGCATACAGTATACTCCTGTTTAATGGGTTAAGAAAGTATATCAAAAAGGATAAAGTACATGTCACATATTGACATTACAGGATGAGGCATTGACAAATTCTGAGACCGTTGTAATGTTACTTTTTATTTTACACATTTATTTCTACAAAGGCAACATTTAATTTCCATGGTGTAATTTAACCTTTTAGAGATGGAGGAGGAAATCTATATTTTTTATCATATATAAAATATATATATATATATATATATATATAGTCACTATCTATGTATATGTTTACTATCTAGAAAAGTATATATCACTGCTATATATAGTTATAATATATATACATATATGTATATATATAATAACTATATATAGCAGTGATATATACTTTTCTAGATAGTAACCATATATATAGATCACTGCTATATATAGTTATAATATATATATACATATATGTATATATATATTGAAATAACTATATATAGCAGTGATATATATTTTTGTAGATAGTAACCATATATATAGATAGTGACTATATAGATTATATATATGATTAAAAACTCAGTACTCATAAATGTACTGGTGTACATATATCAATAATATAAATATATGTGTATATAATATATGTATGTAAATAATGAAATATATATATACATATATACACACATATATAAATATATATATATATATATTATTATTATTTATATATTGGAGCGAGACAGTTTGCCAATGCTCACTTTTATGAATGGTAACAAAAACAAAAGTCAAAACGAGCGACGGTGTAGAAAGTGCCTGAGGACGGCAGACATTTAACCTGCCCACCAATCCCAATCAATGTCATTACTGCTTCCCTCTGCGTTTTATCAGGAGTTTCCTACAAGTGACCATTGTACGGCACTCTGTGAAACAGTCACAGGGCTAATGGGATGAGATGCAAAGAATTATAAATGCTGACAGTAAATCATATTACATCCCTAATAAGCATTAACTGGATAACTGGGTCAAAGCTGTATTATCTTAATTGATTTTTCGAAAGAAACCTGACAGTGAAATGTCAATGCTTGAATATTTCTTCATGCATCATTAAAACAAGATTGGCTTTTAACAAAAGGGGAGGAGGACGTGATCCTCTGGGCTGAATTGATTCTTGCTCGGGGCTGCCTTGCACTAGTAAGTGTATTACATAAAAATCTATACAGGATATTAAAACAACACCCATTCTGCAAGACAGTTACAATTAAAAGCTGACACCCAACCGTGCTTCTGTGTTTGCCATTGCCGGCTGCCAACAAACGCACACCGTAGCCCTGCGAGCCTCCGCAGTCAATGGGACGACTGTAAAGACGCCCAGAGAGCTTATGTTAGCGGGTAATAGAGCTGTTGCCTTCTGAACACTGACAGCCGAGGTTTCCTGCCAAGCTTAAGTCGGCTGGAGAGCATTCCGCTGTGTTTTTGGTCCGTTTGACTTGGACCTTATGTGAAATGTAGTGTCTGCATTGGTGTGGTGTTGTGTCTGCTGATTGAGAAAATAGCAGCAAAATGTCTGTCTGTCTTTCTGTCTGTCTGCCTGTCTGTCTGTCTGCCTGCCTGCCTGTCTGTCTGTCTGTCTGACTGTCTGTCTGTCTGTCTGTCTGTTTGCATGCCTGCCTGCCTACCTACCTACCTACCTACCTATCCATCCAACTATGTACCTACTTACCTACCTATCCATCTACCTACCTACCTACCTACCTATCCATCTACCTACCTACCTATCCATCTACCTACCTACCTATCTACCTGCCTGCCTGTCTATCCATCCACCTATGTACCTAGTTACCTACTTATCCATCTACTTTTCTACCGACCTACCTATCTATCTATCTATCTATCTATCTATCTATCTATCTATCTATCTATCTATCTATCTATCTATCTATCTATCTATCTATCTATCTATCTATCTATCTATCTAGCTACGTACCCACCTACCTACCTCCACCTACCCACCTACCTACCTACCTACCTACCTACCTACCTACCTATCTACCTACCTACCAACCTACCTACCCACCCACCTACCCACCTACCTACCTACCTACCTACCTACCTACCTACCTATCTACCTACCTACCTACCAACCTACCTACCCACCCACCTACCAACCTATCTACCTACCTATCTACCTGTCTGTCTCTCTGTCTGCCTACCAACCTACCTACCCCCCACCTACTGACCTATTGATCTACCTACCTACTTACTTATCTACCCATCTATCTACTTTGTCTAGAATTGAGGAAGAGAGAGTTTTTTTAAGAAAGCCATCAATAATATTTGTGATCTCTGTGAACTCAGTTCAACACTTGGTGGCGTGTTTTACATTTACTGCGTGTTTGACGGCCATAACAGCACTCAACAGACTTAAGGAACATGATCTTCACCTAATTCTAGCAGCTTTGCCATCCACTATATTCTGTCAAACATCTGAGACTCGCGGTCCATATGGAACCGACTTGTGATCTGAGGATTATTGCAAAAGTGCCTGGTTGTTCGTGCTGCTATAACTCATGGTCCAAACGTCAGCAGAAACCACCTTACTGCTGACGGCGTGCGAAAACACTGCGTGCATCATCCGCTCGCATCTGAGGCGAAATTCAATCGCATATTTCTGAAATGACTCCAGGGATGCTTCGGGGATAACGTTACCGCACCTTGGTGGGATGAGTCCTATTCTGAGAGATATAAGTCCCCTGCGTGTGTGGACGGCTGGCGTGGGGAGTGGGTAGGATTGGGTCAGTTGGCACGACCGCAGAGCAAATGCTGGGAATAAATCAGTCTCAGCGACATGGTGCCTCTCATCAAGTGACATCCCGCCGTGTCTCCATCAGTTACCAACTAATAAAGACGTATGGGAGGAAAACAGAAGCCATGATGGCAGGTGCCAAGGTGAAATACATCAACTGTCTGGGGAGATACATCAAGCCTGAGAGTCCTTCAGGAACAATTACCACCGCCATAGCTCTTCACATTTAGAACCCTAGCTGCACTGAGACACTTTTGATTCAGGAGCTTCATATAAATACTGGTACTTGAAGGCATCATCTACTTTATATAATACAATAGGGATGTAGTATATACTATGCAGTTTTTTTTTTCTATTTATTTCACGAGTCCAAGTCAGTCCAGGAAGGTGTCAAATTCTAAAACGTAGTTGTCAAACAGGTAGAACATTTAGTGAACTGCCAATCGTGTTCGATTGAAAATAAAATCAAAGTATGTGTACTTTTTGGCAAACAAATGTGAAGCTACACATTTTTTCGATTATAACTGGATTACTTATTCCTATAATTAAAAAAAAAACATACTTTAAGTCAATGATAGGCATGATGCCCTCTGTTGGGCCCTACGAAATGATGCAGCTGCCAAATTTTGGCCCACCAGCCTTGGGTTTGTCCATGAAAGCAATCTGTAGGCGTGAAAAAAAAATTACATTTTCTTCAATTTCTTGTTCATGTCAATGTTTGGTCTCACTAAAGGTATGCTATCAGACAGAAAGAGTGAAGATGAACTCATGGAATGTCTAAAGAATTGTTTTTGGCAGTATGATGCTATAGCTATTGATGCAGGAACTCAAGTGATTTTGGTCACTGTCAAGAAAATGAAGAAAAATCCCAAGATGTCAGCTTTCAAATTAAAGTCTTGTGAGCTATTTTTTGTTGTTTTCATTTTATTTGTCCAATTAAATGCACCTTTAATGGTACCAGGCTTTACAGTGAACAAGGAATTGAAGAAAATAGCAATGAGGTCTAAATGGTATTATTTTTTTTTACTTTTTTTCACACAAGAAAATGTATTTTAGAAGTGACAGAGAACATTATTTATATAATAAATTATACATTACAACATTATCATTATTTATTCATAAATGTATTGGTAGAATAAAAAATAGCGTTATGCTTTATATAAACCATGAGTTCATATTTGGGATGTTGGTGTCTCTGAGCATTTGTGTGTGTGTGTGTACGGTAGGAGAGACACTGGCCTGTGAAACAATGTAATATTCATGAAAGTCCTGGTGGAAGTTGTCTTCTGTGGAAGCGCACGCACGCATGCACACTCATGCACAGAGCGGCGCAGTCCAGTGGTGCTCACCTGACATCTGCATATGCCATTCAGATGGGCGATGCGTGTCTGCATCAGTGATTTCTAAACACTTTGGGGTCAACAAATTATTAATATTTAGTATTAGCACTGATGACAATGTGGCATCCTCCTGAGAGCCGGGCAAAGTGTTGAGCAGGGGCCACTCTCTTGACGTCAACGGTGTTTGGCAGATGGTGCTGTCAGTTTAGGTCTTTGTTTATTCTTCCATGCATATGGCAGCATCTCCCCTTCGTTAAAAAGACAGAGGGTGGAGGGAGGGAGGAAACTAGAGAACTCATGTATTATCTATGGAGCTAAAAAGCATGCAAACATTAGCAGGAATGTATCAGAGGAGCTGCAACTTGTGTAAACAACCGAGCGCCGGTTGTTGTGGATGTGATTTTACTCGCAGAAATAGCAGAAACATATGGTCCGAGACAGGAAAACGGGGCTAATACTGGGATATGGGATGTTGTTCAGCCGAGGCCCGAAGCGTTGTGATCGTGACAGGATGTCACCTGACAGAGAGGAACAGAAAACATGGCACTCGATGGCATGCAAATTACATTTATTCCTGTTTTTTTTTTGGAAATTAAGGCCTGTACCTGACAAACAGTACAAGTCTGTGAGACTTTGACTGGCAGCAACAATGTCCACATGATGTTAATTTGGTTTGGGAAATAAAAAGAGTAGTATTAGTATATAAAAAATGAGATATTGACAAAAAAAACAAAAAAAATACTAAGATAAATTTTAGCCACACAAAAAATATTATTTTAGACTGAAGAAAATTGTGGATGACATTGCGAGTTTTTAGTTGGGGTGTAGAGGCACATACAGACATATAGAATATATGCAACACATATAGAAAAACTGCAGTAAAATTAGGAAATTAACAAAACATTAAGTCAAATAACCTGAAAGAAAGTTCATCATTAAAAGTTTTTTATTATTATTATTGAAATATAGCTTAATATAGCAGTAAATTTGACAAGCATCTGGCAAATTTAGCAAATAAATGCTGTAAAAAATTAAAATAGTATTTAAAAGTTAAATAAAAAAACAAAAATCGTCCTCAGACATGGTTCTATTCTGTTTTTTTCTCTATTTCACAATGAGTTTTATATTAACTTTTATATATATATTTACTCTGAAACAGGGTTCTCAAACTCATATAAGTTAAGGGCCATCACCCACAGTATCATTTCACTAAAGGGCCGCATCAGCTCTCAGTGTTCAATACAAAAGAAAAAAAATAAATAATAAAATTCAGTTTCAGATTTTGTGTAATACAACACTGAACCAGCAGGAGACTGTGGACTAGGGTTTTGAGAACTATGGGATTTACCATCAAATTTGGAGAACAAATCTATAAAATATTATCATAAATTTAACTTTCACATCAAGGTGGGGGCCACAAAATATCGTTCCACGGGCCTCAAATGTCCCACGAGCCGTAAGTTTGTGACCCCTGCTCTAGAATAACTATTTTGAGATTAGAGGTCCTGTATGATAACAGACAGGCTTTAAAAAATAAAAAAAAGAAGATGGTGTCGACAAATATCAGTGTCCTCCACCCTTAGTTGACTTATTTCCACTTGGGAGTAAGATGTGTCTCTATGGGAGAGGAGACCTGAAAAAGACAGAGAGAGAGAGAGGGAGAGAGGGAGGGAGGGACCCCAGTTAACTTTTGGAGTGTTGAACAGCGAGGGGTCTTACTCCTGCTATTCTCTGACATGAAGCTGGGCTGGATAGAATTGACACTGAGGTTGAGCAGGCGGATGAGTGGAGATATGAGGGTCCCTGTGGTGACCTGGCAGGTGCCATAGCAACTGAGGATGAGGAGATAGTGAGGACAAACGCAGATAGAGAGAGAGAGATGGTGCGGAGAAGCAGACATGGAGTGAGAGAAAGAGAGAGAGAGAGAGAGGATATCCTGTTGAAAGGAAGAGATGGGGGCAAGGCACCGGCAGCGAAATCACTTGTGACAGACCCAAACACAGGTCGGCAGCTTTCATGTTGCAGCCTGTGTCTAATCTTTGGGAAAGAAAGGGAAGGCAGAGACACCGGGCGAGACAGGGAGTGGAGGTGTGAGAAGGCAACAAACATGGAGATTGTCAATAATTAATCAACAGATTGTTCGACGCCGAGGTTGTGGAAATGACGGCTGTTTGATTGACAGATTTGGAACATTTCCCCCCCACCCCCTGTCCTCTATCTAATGGTCCTGCCACTCTGGCATTGCCAGATGCTCTCTTGACAGTATTTCTCCTTTGCTTTTCGCCCCGGCACTTCTTCATCCTTAAATCCTGTGCGAGGAACAGAGCTTCCATCGCAACCAGCCTGTAGCTGCAGGGCAAGGCCCGGCACCTGTGTGAAAGCCAAAATTTAGCAGCTTGTTCTGGGCGACATGAACCTCACAAGTCATAAAACGATCTTACGATGAGACGAGTCAAACAAAAAAAAAAAAAAAAAATAGATTCCCTGACAGTCTAATCAATATTAATGAGCGGAATTAGACGGCTATTTCTGCTGCCGATAAGGGAAAGTTCACTCACATTGGCCCCGGCGCAGACCTATTAATTCACCTTATTACATGAAATGATACAATCATTTGTGTAAACAGTGTCAATCCACGGTGCATACCATTAGCCCCATGATGCCCTAATAGACATCACGGACAGGATTCAGCTGAAATTTTGGTGCAATGTGTCTCCCGGCGTCTGCTGATGTGCCGCATTAGAAAAGTTATTTCCAGTGTGTAGAAGCCTCGGATGGTGGGAGTCCATCATTCAGGGAGACAGTGAGTGTTCCCTGCTAAACAAGGCCTTCATTGACCTAATAACTGGCAGCCTACTCAGTCACCAGCATGTTGAGTAGTATTCATTATTCATGCTCATTAAATTCTGGGCCTCATGCGAGCAAAGACTGCCAGCTTGCTGCCAAAATGTGTTGGTTTTGTGATGTGCCCACTTGAGACTTAGGGGGTTTAAAACCAGGACACCACTTTTGAAAAAAAAAAAAAAAAAAAAAAAAAAAAAAAAAAAAAAAAAAAAAAAACAGCATACAAACACCCAGGATTCAGCTCGCTTCCAGTTTAATTTGATCACATTTGACAAAATACACAATTATACTCACCTCCATTCATTGCCGTGAATAGGATTTGGAATTAATAGACAAGGCAAAAAAAAAAAGCTCATTCTGCACCATGTAAATAGATTTGGAGTCCATTCAGTTTTTTTTTTATGAATATGCATATTCATAGCGAGCTGATCATATTTTTTGGCCGTGCTCTATTCCTCATCATTCACCTGCTGAGGGATAAACCCCTGTTCCATTGAAGGGCATCAGTGGAGCGTTTAACATACAGCGCGGCATCACGGGAAAAACTGGCTTAGTGTTTCCGCGGCTGCATTGCATTCCCGATTCCTGCAGTCGAAACAATGGAGAAACTCGCCAGCTAGCGTACAGTACGCGCACGCCGCATTAAGGCAGGTTTGTGGCAAGCGGCGCTCTCATGAATGCGCGTTGTTTACTCCATTTATGGCAGCGTTGCTTTTTCCCAGATGCTGATTTGTCATGATCTGTGCAGACAATATAACATTTAAAGTTCAACACGTGCTTGGAAGGAGTCATGACAAGATTACCCTAAAGTGATGCACTTGTCTATAAAGGCAGAATGCTGCCTAAAACATCAATACATCACACCTCACCCGCAAAAAAGGAGGCAACGCTTTGCACACGCTCAGATTGCGGCTTTGTGCTCCATTCCCCTGGAGCATTTCGATACGCAAGCCTTATTTATTTTTGTTTCTGTGTATTTTTTTTTTTTTAATTCAGGAAAAAAAAAAAAAAACCTCAGCAAATCACTGATGTCTTTTATTCTGACCTGGGAGTAAACACAATTTTATTGAAAAGCAGAATATTTCACACGCACTCCTCAGCCTTGAGCGCTGATGTTTAAAGAGGCAGAGACGGAGAGGAAATAATTATTTATCAGGATTCACATTCACCGTGTACTGGCAGCTGCCTCCACCTTTTTTTTTCCAGGAATGGGTGAGGAGGGAGGTATGGGGGGGGCGTCCATATTAGTCTCTCCTGTGCTGAAATCCCCTAGAAAAATACCCCCCCCCCCGTTCCAGCAGAGAGAGAGAGGATTACTGCTTTCCCATATGTTGTCCTGTGTAGACACAGCCATATCAATCTAAGCCTGCTCAGATGCTCTTTCATATACTCCTAATGTACTGGAAAGCCTTCCACACTCGGCTGCCCCTCACTGCTGGTCCTGAACAGGCCTCGGTCCCCGGGTCCACAATGGAGAACAATCAGGCTTTTCTGTTGGATTAAGGCGGGGGGGTGGGGTGGAACGTGGATGAGAGCCCCCGGTGGCTGATTGTTGTCTGCGAGCGTTATGTTTTAATACCGAGACACTTCGGCGTTGGTCCTCCATGCGGGGACTGTGTCAGAAACAAGAGGTCTACATAAACAGTGAGCCCCCAAACCCCCCCACCACCACCTCCTCCTGAGGATTTTCATCCATCATGGCGTCCCCTGACATCAGCATGCTGCGGAATCATCTGGAATCATCTTCTAAGTCCGTCTGTGAATCTGAGCTCCGAGGATTCGGACCCTGAGACCTAAACTTTTTGACACTGACACACAGGAGGTTCTGTGTGGTCTTCTAGATCAGGGGTCCCCAACAAACCTGGGCCAGGGACCAGTTTGGAGCCGTGGGTCATTTGAAACCAAGTCAGACCTGAGAAACCAGTGCGTCCTCCAACATATATATACATATATATATATATATATATATATATATATATAAGTATATATGTATGTATATATATATTATATATTATTATATGTATATGTATATATTATATATATATAGGTATATAAGTGTATATTTATATATATATATATATATATATTTATAGGGTTTTAGGCCAACCAGAAATCAAGATTACTGACCAGAGCGATTTTATTACAGTTTCCCTCAATATTTTATTGTAATTTGCGTTAGTTTGTCCGAATTTTTTATTTTTTTTTTTCATCCAAGCATATGTATAAAGAACTGTTTAAAGTCCCTTTGGAAAAGACCTCTTTAATAATAACGTTAAGAAACTAAGACTATCGTCATCAATCGGCTATTTCATTGGTCGAGCATGATCACGTGTCGAACCATGCCACCGCCCATAAACCAAAATCTTATTTCACCCCATAATAAGCTAGTTCTTCATATATCCCTCGGCATTACGAACAGCCGTTTTTTTTTTTTTTTTTTTTTTTTTTTTGCGCGACAAACTTTTTTGCTGTTAGCTTGACGTAACTTGTAGTTCTTTATTTTTGGACATGTAGTCAACAACGATGTGAAAGCAAAATGAAACAATGATAGGGTTGAACTTCAGACCTACTCTGTATGAACATGGATGCTGCCATTTTGCACAGAGCAGAACATGAACTTTCACAATATTTACATTTAATATGAGAAAAATACTAAGACACACTATTTCTACGGCATCAAGATTTTCTCAAACTAATTTTAATCTCATCGTCACAATTTCACACTTATACATTACGATACAAACATACAAATACAGAGAAATCGCATGTTCTGAAAGTATAGTTATATTTCCAATACTAATTGTACTAGTTTATCCAGATTGTCTTTATCCAAATAATAGTTCATAGACTAAGGACGTAATAAGTTTCTTGGAGACTTTTCACCTCTCATCTGCAAGGCTTTTATTTTGGTTTTAACATGGGATACATTTCTTCAGTGAGGTTCTCAATGGACATAGCACCGTCCAGACCCACACAACTTCCAGTGGGCTCACCACCCACAGGAAGGCTCGCAGTATGGAACAGTGTGATTTGAGTGGCAATTGTGGAGACTGTCTCCCCTGTGACCACGGTTCGGAATGAGAGGATGAAGATGAAATCACATTTTTCACTCATTCATCTTCTTCTGCTTGTCCGTTGCCGTGTCGCAGGGGCAGCTGGCACCACCCAAATCACATTGCACCACAGTGTGAGCCTTACTGTGGGCGGTGAGCCCACTGGAAGTTGTGTGGGTCGGGAGCTGGCAGTTGGTGGATTCGAACCTGAAGCCCAGTGGAACCAAGTCCACTTCTTTAACCACTAAGCCACCATTGTCGCCGAAATCAGATTTTTGTCCAAGATTTTTTTTTAGGATTTAGTATTCAAGATTGAGAAAAATAATAAATATAAATATTTTTCTTTTTTTTTTTTTTTTTCTGTGACTTCTGCACTGCTGGTTGTGGGTAAATGGCCTTCCGATAAATCCCCTAAATAGGTCAAGGTTCTTGGTTCTAAACTATATTCCAATCATGTGTCTGTTATTCACAGTTTACACAGTTTTACAGGCACATCATTGAAACACACACACACACACACACACTCAGCCATCATGGCAGCTAAACACAGAGCCTCAGCTCTGCTGAGTATTTTCTCCTCTTTCTCCGTCGACTTTGTGGTGTTTGTAAAAGGATCATTGATATTTAAATCACTCCATCGATCATAAGCAGATCCAAGATGACAGTGTGTTTCATGAGTCACAGACTAACAATAGGCCCACTTGTGAGACATGAGCTCAAATATTAGTTCTGAGCCTGTTCTTTGAATTTCTGGGGTTAGTTTGGATTACTACCTCTAATCTAGGCGCTAGTATACGGTGGGGAATTTCCTGAACTCGGCGAGATGGGAGTGTTTCCGAACAAACAAGACTTCAAAGGTTGTGTGCTCGGCAGAAAGGTAGGGTTGAATGCAAACATGTATTCATTTAACAATATATATATTTTTTTTTTTCCTCCCTTCTCAAGGCATCTCTGTGCTGGGATCAAAAGCTTAACCTTTCGACCGTGGAGAATTCCGTTGCTGGGTTTCATTGCTCAAAAGAAACTTTTCTTTCCTCTCAATCATCAGTCAGCTCGATCACTAATGGTCCGTGTTGACTGCTGCCTGAGACACCACTTGTGTGGACGTCCAGAAGTTACAAGATATTTGGGGCTAAGTCTACGACTGCCAATTAGTTCCACACTCACTTTAGTATCAGCTGTGAAGCTGGGACTGTTGAGGTCAGGAAGGTTTTCCTAGTCACGGATACTGCTGCACAGGTCGAGTTGGCGAAAAAAAAAAAATGAAATACACACAAAAAAAGACTCTGTTCCAACGTATCTCTATTCGTTGAACATAATTCGTCAACGTATTATGCTTGTCGGGATTGGTGGCTTAGTGGTTAAGGAATCAGACTTGCGTTCGGAAGGCCTCAGGTTTGAATCCATCACAGTATGGTGTGGTGTGATTTGGGCGGCAGTCGTCGAGACTTCTGCCCCTGAGACCCGGGTAACGGGTACGCTGATGTAGATGAATGAAGGAATTATTGAATTCTTCAGGTGAATTTTCACTTTTTTTTATGTTCTTTTTTTATGTTTTTTTTATGTTTTTATGTTTTTTTATGCTCAGTTTTTATGTCTGGAAGGCTTGATGGTGCAGATCATGACTCCTGTGGTAGATCTGGACTGCAGGCTGGTCAGTCTGCTGTATGACTTTAAGGCTTCATGTTCTGCAAATGGCACATTTTCAGAGTAAAATGGAGAAATGATGTGGTTGTTTTAGGAGTGTGTTTTTTGGCATTGCCACGTCCATGCCCCATAAAAGATACATTTATAATAATATTATTCTAGATCAACGGTCTTAAACTCAATGAAATTGAGGGCCACTGTCCCCACTGTCATTTCGCCAAAGGTCTGCGTTAACAGTTAATACATAGATAGATAGATAGATAGATAGATAGATAGATAGATAGATAGATAGATAGATAGATAGATAGATAGAACTTTATTAATCCCTCAGGAGTATCCCTCGGTAAATTATAGTTCCAGCGACAGAACAGCAACGAACAAGAGATAGATACAAGAAGTACAAAAAGACATTACAAAAGGACCAATATGGGCGGGGTTGAGATATGTACAACCAGGACAGTGAACAGTATGTGTTAGTAGGTAATGTTAGTAGTATACATACACATGAAAGTAGGAAGCTTAATGCTAGTAGTGTTAGTAGCTTAAATGGTAGTCAATGCTGTCACAATCTCAATTGTTGTTGTTATCACATTTCATTATGACAATATAACGTTATTATCTAATGTGCAAAACAGAAGAAAATATGGTGGAAATGAAAAAAAAAAAAAATCATTCAAGCATCCAACAAAACCTTTTTTTTTAGCATTGACTTACAGTAGAATCCTTCTATAAATCTTGGGTTGAGGCCACAAAATATCGCTCTACGGGCCTCAATTGGCCCACGGGCCGCAAGTTGAGTTGAGACCCCTGCTCTTCAGTCTTACAGATAGATATGTGTTAAGGCTGGGCCGTCTGTTGATGTCACTGCCACCTTTATATAAATTCTGAATGACATGGCTACTTGTACACACAAGTACTCACTCAAGTACTCACTGAAAACCTCCTTTGACATGTTACAACTTTAGTACATGATTTTTTTTCTCCTGAATATTTTTTTGTTCAGTGAGAGTAGACAATGACATGTCTTTATTCTTAACTGTCTATTGTTGAGACATGTTTTCAAAATAACCTACAGCAAAATTCCATCTTGCCAATTAAAACCTCACAGCATCATGTGAGTGTCTGGCGCTTTATCTCTCCTTAAATTCTGTCTCTTATACACATCTAGATGTGTATAAGAGACAGGCTCGATCACTAATGGTCCGTGTTGACTGCTGCCTGAGACGCCACTTGTGTGGACGTCCAGAAGTTACAAGATATTTGGGGCTAAGTCTACAACTGCCAATTAGTTCCACACTCACTTTAGTATCAGCTACGAAGCTGGGACTGTTGAGGTCAGGAAGGTTTTCCTAGTCACAGATACTGCTGCACAGGTCGAGTTGGCGAAAAAAAAAAAAAAATGAAATACACACAAAAAACAAACTGTGTTCCAACGTATCTCTATTCGTTGAACATAATTCGTCAACGTATTATGCTTGTCGGGATTGGTGGCCTAGTGGTTAAGGAATCAGACTCAGGTTTGAATCCATCACAGTCTGTCTCTTATACAAGACGTAAGAATGTCTTTCAGCCATTATCCTGATAATTCCTTTAAATTGTTCCCGCTTTAAGCGCCGCTTGTAAACGTTTTCACAGGCTTCTTATAAAAACGAATGATGACGAATTAACATACGCAGATCGTTTTTTCCAAAATGTGACGTCATCGGCCTGTGGTTTGAATAAAGAAAAGAACAAAACAAAATGATTATTCACGATTATGACTATTTTTTATTGAATTCAATGTTGTTTAAAGAAATTAAAAGATAATGTTATTAAAATGAATTAAAATCATTATTATTATAATCATTCTTCTTCTTTTGCTTTTGGCTTATCCCTTTTTCAGGTGTTGCAACAGACAGGCAGGTTTTCCAACTACCTCCATGTCCTCTCTCACAGCATCCATCAATCTCCTCTTTGTCTCCTACCTGGTAGCTCCATTTCTAGGATCATTCTACCGATTGTATCCACTGTCCCACCTCTGAACATGTCCAAACCATCTCAATATGGCTTCTCTAGCTTTTTCTCCAAACCTTCCTGTCTCTGTTGTCCCTCTAATCACCTCATTCCTGATCCTGTCCATCCTTGTCTCTCCTAATCTCAGCATCTTTAACTCCTCCACTTCCAGCTGTGCCTCCTGTCCTCTGTCTATTGCTAGTGTCTTAAATCCACACATCATGGTTGTTCTCACAACTGTTCACTACCTCCATGTCCTCCCTCACTGCATCCATCAATCTCCTCTTTGTCTCCTATCTGCTAGATCCATCTCTAGGATCATTCTTCTACTAATAAAACCAACGTCCCTCCTCTGAACATGTCCAAACCATCTCAATCTGGCTTCTCTAGCTTTTTCTCCAAACCTTCCTGTCTGTGTTGTCCCTCTAATCACCTCATTCCTGATCCTGTCCAACCTTGTCTCTCCTAAAGAGAATCTCAGCATCTTGGACTCCTCCACTTCCAGCTCTGCCTCCTGTCCTCTGTCTATTGCTAGTGTCTTAAATCCATACATCATGGTTGTTCTCACAACCGTCCAATACCTGTATGTTGTCCCTCACTGCATCTTTCAATCTCCTCTTTGTCTCCTATCTGCTAGATCCATCTCTAGGATCATTCTTCTACTAATAAAACCAGCGTCCCTCCTCTTAACATGTCCAAACCTTTTCAATCTGTCTTCTTTAGCTTTTTCTCCAAACCTTCCTGTCTGTGCTGTCCCTCTAATCACCTCATTCCTGATCCTGTCCATCCTTGTCTCTCCTAAAGAGAACCTCAGCATCTCTAACTCCTCCAGCTCTGCCTCCTATCTTCTGTCTATTGCTAATGTCTTAAATCCATATATCATGGTTGTTCTCACAACTGTCCACTACCTCCATGTCCTCCCTCACTGCATCTATCAATCTCCTCTTTGTCTCCTACCTGGTAGCTCCATTACTAGGATCATTCCTCTACTAATATTAACAGCGTCTCTCCTCTGAACATGTCCAAACCATCTCAATGGTCAAAGATGTAAAAAAAAATAGGACACCGTAGAGTTTGTGGATTTTTAGTGTAACTCCACATCTGGGCTTCTGCTCATACAACACCTCAAGAGCTGCAAATATCAAATATTTGTAGAAGCCTTTGTCTTTATCATCTCTATCAGTCCACAGTGGGTTACTTATTGTGTCAGATCGTCTGTCCTAGACTTGTGTTTAGTGACACCGGTCTGACATCTGACCTGACGCCTCCACCAAAGCTACTGGACGTGGTGATGGTGTTTTATTTATTAGCTCCTAATTTCCAATATAATTCTAATGTTTCTATTTCGATGATAAACATGTTACACTGACAGCCTTAATAAATCACTGAATCACAGACGTTCTTTGTTTTCCAGAAAAAAAAAAAAACGTGACAGTGACGTCCAGACCGTGGTTTAATATCACACCCTGAGAGTTATCACACTGTATCCAGTAATCTAACATGTCACCAGCAGGAGCGCTTTCGCATGTGAGACAGCTGTGATCTGTGTCAGGCAGTTTCCGTCCCCGGGCGAGAGGTCATGACGGTTGACTTCATCTCCCTCCCTCGGCTTCCAATCACTCAAACATAAATCAATACTGTTAATAACTGTTTGAACCATGTCTAAATGGGATATCTTTGCTCCCAGCGATATTAAAAGATTTTCTCCCGTCACACACTCGCTCACTGGAAAAAGACTGAATAACCCTCCCGCGCGTCTGTGGACGATGCTGTTATTGGACACAGTGAGGGGCGTTAGTTTTATGAACACATGCTCCGTATCGTTTGTTGATATTCGTCGATGCAAATGCGCAACGGTTTCTCACTTCGACGTCGCACATTACAGATATATGATCCAATTACCGCGTCCGGCAGATTAAGTTGCCTGGCGCCGCTCTGTAACAAGTTACTGCGAGAACTTGTTATTGTTTCCATGTTTCCCGTTCACTTTGGACATGTTCATTTTTAAAGCCGGGAATTGATGACGCTCCCCCGACATTCAACGGAACCGGGAAAAATTCACCGTTTAGCAATTTGCACTGACGACTTCCTCCCTCCGAGAGAGAGAGAATTCCAATCTAGTAATGATCAAACAAAACAAGCCCGTGTCATCGCCAGGATGGGAAGAGAGAAATGCTCCGGGTGAGAAATGATCAGTCCCACGAAGGTCAAGGCTTCGCACTGCGCCAGCGAGGCGTCTGGGATATAATTCAAATTATCCATTAATTAGCTTTCACACAACTGCAGTAATAACCTACATGCTTCCTACATCAGCTCAGGCACATTAAGTGTTTTAAAAGGTGTTTCTGCAGTCATGTGACCTCTATCTTATCTTGCTTTCATTTCCTACAGGGTATGCATCACTGGGCTAAGCGTATTTACTCTGATAGCGCTGCCACAATGGAATTATGTGAGCTTGTAAATAGAGTTAGCAGTCAGCTGATCTTGGATTTTCATTATTAGGTGGAGGGTCAGTGAGAGAACTGCAAACTGCTTTGCTTTATGATCCATTCCAAAGCCTGTTGAAATGACGGCCATAAAATAATACCATTACGACGATGTATAAAACCTTACTGCTCAGTGACGCGGGATGATCATCAGTACGATTTGTGGACGAACACGGAAGCGAGGATGAGGCGCCGGGCTGATGTCACGACACCTTCACGCGCAGAATCGGCTGTGACTGGGATTTATTGGACAGTCCAGAGCTGGGGTGTCAAACACAAATCCACATTTAACCCCCCCCCCCAAAAAAAAAAAGAAATCCATAAAGGGATGATCATCAGTACGATTTGTGGACGAACACGGAAGCGAGGATGAGGCGCCGGGCTGATGTCACGACACCTTCACGCGCAGAATCGGCTGTGACTGGGATTTATTGGACAGTCCAAAGCTGGGGTGTCAAACACAAATCCACATTTAACCCCCCCCCCCAAAAAAAAAAAAAAAAAAATTCTTAAAGTCGCAGATGAAAATTAATAGCAGTTGTATATGTGTTTCATTCTCTACAGATCTGTAATGTGGATTTTTATTTTCATATTGAAGCAAACTATCTTTGCAAAAACAATGAATCTGGAACATGAAAAA
>JAFBJS010014333.1:9283-29795 GCA_016785265.1 Paraplagusia blochii
GGGAGGACATGGAGGTAGTTGGAGTTAGAGTTGAGGATACAGAGGACAGGGGGAGATGGAAAATGTTGACTTGCTGTGGAAGAAGAATGTGAAGACAGAACTGTGTCAGCCTTGAGTTTTTTTTTTTTTTTTTCGATATTTATTCTGCTTGCGATATAAGCTCACAGTAAACATTTCTTCATTTTGGGGCGAATTTTTCAAGGATGATCATTTTTATTGTCATCCTAATATAATCAAGTCCATTGAGACCAAAGTTTTTTCTGTGAATTTTGGGTTCTAAAAATAAAAATATCTCGACTTTCTCCATGAGCTGTTATCAAAACCCATCTATAATGGCCACGTTTGCCTTCAGTGGCACAGATTTAAGAGGCTGAACGGAACCTAATGTCATGCTGCTATGCTATGAAGGTCTAGTAAATGAAAACCCAAGCCTGGATAAGCATGGGCAGGACCCTCAGTGATGGTGAAGATGGCTGAAGAAGGGTTTTTTTGGGGGTTAAATCTGCATTGATTCTCCATCGGTTGGAGTAGAAGAAGAAAGAGAGCAGGGTGATAAACCTGGCCTATTAAGGCTGACAGTCAATACTGATTTTTACCCTTCCTGTGAAAATAAGCATCAATTACCTGAATAACGCAGCACCAGCGCAGATAATTACATCTCACGCAGCAGGTCACTGGGTGGAGCGGCCACGTCTCCCGACCTGACATGGTGTCTAATGTAATTCAGTATGCTCAGCAGTCACCAGAAGGCTCTTGTTACTGCAGCCGTGTACCGTTGAGTCTGGTCGTTTTCTCTTCAATCAGCCTGACCTTTTCATTCTGTGACTCCGAGCGGCTCCGAGTTCAAAACAATGTCCCAACAGAGAGCGGAGCTGGAGCTGGAACTCTTTTTCTTTCCTTCCCCAGCACCAGCCTTGGCGGATGATTACGTTAATACCACGGTGTATTGAAAATCACAGTGTAATGTTGACCAGGGAGGTCGTGTCTGAAGATATGAATTAGTGACCTGCAGCTGATAGAATTCTAAACAGTTCTGTAGGACACAGAGTCCTAGAACTTTAATATTTTGTTTTCCTCTCTGTTAATTCTCCTCTGGAAAGTAATTTTGGATAAAGTATAAATTTGTAATTCATCTTGTTGTGGTCCTTTGTTAACAACTACACACTTAATCTCCGTTATTTTATTTTTTTCCTTGTTTTGTTTTTAATTGGTTAGCTCCTGCGGAACACCATTAAATAAGACATCAGGGTTATCTGAGGAGTGTTTCTAAATTATGTTGTGTTATTTGTCCTCTGTCTCTTCTACTCTGACTCTAACTACCTCCGTGTCCTCCCTCATGGCGTCCATCAATCTCCTCTTTGTCTCCTACCTGGTAGCTCCATCTCTAGGATCATTCTTCTACCAATGTATCCACAGTCCTTCTCTGAACATGTCCAAACCATCCTAATCTCACTTCTGCACCTTCACCTCCTCTGTTCCGTGAATCTGTCCATCCCTGTCACTCGTAAGGAGAAACTTAGCAACTTAACCCATCGTTAGAAAATACATAGTGAAAGTACAAAATCTTCTCCTTCTTCTCCTTTTTCAGGGGTTGCCACAGCGATTTAGCATTTTCCATCTCACCCTGTCCTCTGTATCTTCTACTCTGACTCCAACTACCTCCATGTCCTCCCTCACGGCGTCCATCAATCTCCTCTTTGTCCCCTACCTCGTAGCTCCGTCTCTAGCTATTCTTCTACCAATGTATCCACTGTCCCTCCTCTGAACATGTCCAAACCATTTCAATCTGGCTTCTCGGGGGTTTCTCCAAACCTTCCTGTCTGTGTTGTCCCTCTAATCACCTCATTCCTGATCCTGTCCATCCTTGTCTCCCCTGAAGAGAATCTCATCTTTAAATGTTCTACGTGGATACTCTCTGTTGTTTTTTTTTATTTTTACTAGACGACCTAGACGTACCATGATGTTGGTACCTCTGTATCAACATGTCTATGTAGGTAAGATTTTATATAATTTTAGTATTTACACTAATGTTCCAAGCAGTGTAGTGTTGATCAGAGATGTTTGAGACAGATTATGGTTGTATGAATGCACGGTCACAACGTAAATAGTACAAATGGTTTAATATCTATATAAACCTTTACTGTTAAACCTGTTTGCATTTTGACTCTAGGCGTGTGGTTTCACAGTTGCAATTAATTTCCCAGAGGAAACTGCCCTAAATGGATCAATACCATCTAATCTAATCCAACTTAATCTAATCCAATCTAAACTAATCTAATCTAGACTAATATGTGATGAGCGTTCATTAGAAAATACATAATAATGTGTGTTTGCAAATTATGGGCTTCAACGTGTCAGGTATTGGTGTAGATCAGTGCTTCTCAAAGTGTGGGGCGGGGCCCCCTGGGGGGGCGCGGTGCGATGCTGAGGGGGGCACGTGTGACCCTGGGGAACATGATTTTTTTCCGCCATACTACAGTAAAGTGTAATTGTACTTACTAGTTGAACTATATCTCTTTCTTTTTGTTTTCTTTAGACTTAGACTTCCTTTATTGTCATTGCACAGAAACACAACAGTAAAGCTCTGGCAACAAAATGTCGTTGCCTGGCAACCAGAGTACACAGTATTTACTACAAAGCTTGTTGAACATGAGGAAACAGTTATTTAAGATATTGTTACATACATGCAGTCAAATCTCTAGTCTAGTTTTTCCCTATCCCAAATAGAAAGTCCTATCTGGGAGTTCAACTCCATGGGATATACCAGGATGTACCAGGATGTACCAGCGTTCCAGAGTGTTGGTTTTATGATGTGTCCTGGTTTATTGGCTTAAATCTGATGCTTTATCGCTTTATTATGACAATATCTATTCATTTTCTCCAACTCACTGCAAATGTTGGGATGTTACTCAGTTTTTCCTGCCCACTCGGATCATTGTTAAGCAGATTCCCAAGAAAACATTCACCTCATATGGCTATTTTTTTTTACTCTCGCTGCTTATTTCCTTTGTCTCGCTCTCTGAACAAACTAAAAAAAGAACTAAAAAAAATTAATAAATAACAATATTAGTTTGCTTCTTTAATAATTCACAATCCTGGTTTATCCTGCAAGTTTGTGAGAAACTCTTCTCGACGGTTTTCCCACCAGAGCCTGGGAGCAGTTGAGTCTTTCTAAACTGAACTTGGCCTCCATGTTGGAGCACCTGTGTGTGCGCTTTCTCTCTGAGTTTGTGTGTACAGTATGTGTCTGTCTCTGTCTGTCTTTTTTTCTGTCTCTCTGTGTGTGAACAATCCGAAACGGTTTAGAGTGGACCCTTCAGAACCATTAGCTGAGGTTACACTGTAATTACATTCTGACTGCTCTACTTCAATGAGGACGACTGCCACGTCCACAGGATAAACATGAATTCATCTAATTTTCCTCTTAAAAGCACCTGTCTGGCTTCATAAAACACCCTGGGAGTGCGATAATTATCCTGCGTGACAACAGAATAACAGCCAAATGAATTCTTTTTATGAAACAGATGTAATCAGGAGAGTGCAGCACCCCTCCTGGCAGAATGGAGCCACTAAAGTCACCTGGTAGATGATAACTTGCACTGTTGTTCCCTCAGAAATGAGTTTTCAATAGACGCCGTCTATACTGGAATAATACACTGTGTTGCACCATCGCAGCATGAGACTGCAGCATGTTACCAATTAGACACAACGTTATGAGTCTGAAATTTGGAGTTTCAATCTTATTATTCCCTTTAGCACACATCATGACCTGCTTCTAGCTTCATCTAGTGAAATTAATTTTTATATAAAATGTAGTTTCTACTATTAGGAGGAAGAAAAGGAAAATAAATAGTAGAGCAGAGGCCAAGAAACACAATTTTTCCACAAAGAACCCCTGTTGCATTCTTGGTTGGTGTTAGGGTGGAGTGAACAGAAGTGTGAGTGTATTAATGATGCTTCACAAATAAGGCGGAATGTCTTGCAATTATGTTCAACCTAAAAAAAAAAAAAAAAATCCCCATATCCTTGAAAACATCCTTTGTCATCTTTATATTTTATATTTGTGTTTTGTTCCCACCTTTTCAAGAGACACAAACCCAAGATTTGACATAAACGTGCAGCAGCTGTAGAAGAGCAAATTTTGTCATTTTGCGTCGACATTTCCCTGGATTTTTTTTATGAAGGTCTTGTCCCATCGTTCCAAAGTCCATCCATTTGATCTGCATATCCATTACTCAATTGTGGGGGACGCACAGTCTCCAAAACCATCACCCAAATCCCACCACACCAGTCCTTCATAAATCCTCCTGCAGGTGTTGAGTCCACTGGAAGGAGCCAACCGCCCTAACTGGGATTCGATTTTCTCCACCAGGTGAACCCTGGAGTTGACAACAATGATGGAGACATTGACTTTTAGCCAAACTACAACTCATTACTATATAGATTTTTAAAACAAACTCTCTCTGGGAAATAGTTGGCGAGCGGAGAAGACGAATGTGTTGTCTGGCAGTTCTATATACACAGAATACAGATTTATTTACATTGGCCAACTCAGTACCAGTCTCTGTTTATCCCTGTCTACCTTGGAATCAATATCATACTCTTCACTATGTGTGCAATATAATTATTCATTAGCTGAAATAGGATTGGATTAAAAGGTTTTTTCCAACTTATAAATGTAAGAAAAACTCTTTTTATATTAACAAAAAATAATAATACAACTTTATTTAAAAAATATTTATGAATACATGTGTTTTTCTGAGTATGTTTAGGCCAGCAGAGAAGGCTTTGCTGGCCCTCACGGCCCACCGCTGTCTTTCTTTATGACTCCAAGTGTACAACAGCGCTTTGTTAGTGTGCCGTAATCTCTGGAATAGAAGTCACACCTGACTATAGGCCGCATTCTTTTTGCATTTTCCATGATGAGGGTCAGTTTATGCTAATTTTATTCATGTACAAAGTGCGTTACCGTACGTTAAACTTCTTCTTCTTCTTCTTCTATGGTGTTTAGTGGCGGTTGTGACTTGCGTCTTCCTCGACACCACCTGTCTCACTCTTACCTTTGCTGCCCCTGGCGGTCATTGGAAAAAATGCATACATTAGCTCAACTCTGCATAAGCCGCAGAGTTGAAATTGTGTGACAAAAGTTGCTGCTTATAGTCCGGAAATTACGGTAAGGTGAGTTGAGGGACGTTACGGGTCGGCCGGAACAGAAAGACTCTGCGCCTATGCATTTTCCTTAACTTTTTAGCTTGTCAATTGAAGAATTTCTGCATTGAGTTCTCACTGATATAACTTTTATGTCTGTTTTTTTAACAGTTTTGTTTTTTTTAACAGTTTTGGTTTTCATCAAAATATCATTTCACTTATGTGAATGCGGACTGAGAGAGACGTGAGTGCAGTGACAGGCAGCGGAAGACAGACAGGCTCATAATAAACAATGCTCAGCCCAGTGCAGCGTTCCCCTTCAGCCCCAGCTGCTTTCATACACTCTATCTTTTTATGTTCAAGTGCCCGAGTCCTCCACTGAGAGCTGGACCCACAAAGAGAGCTCTCACAGCCGCGGGCCTCTGGAAAAGGTGACACAATCAATAGCCTCTCCCCTGCTGCCAGCTCTTCATGACTGTGCCGCAGCTCTAAATAGCTGTGTGCAACTTTGAATGAATAAAAACTGATTTCACCACAAAAAGCTGAGGACAGGGAACGAATGAATTGTTTTGTCTGTTGCTTCAAAAATCAATCCCTCAAAACGGAGACTCCAGTGACTGCTAGGAAGAGGAAAAATAGACAGAAAACCAGGAGAGCAATCCATTCACAGATTGGAGATTGAAAACAGATATTAGTTCAGTTCTCCATGAAATCACGGCTATGTTGCTTGCAATACTATACCATCATTATCTGGAAGTATAGTGCACATTAGCGTCAGTCGTGCAAGAAACGTACACAAACAACACAGAGGAAAAAATAACTAATTTCAGAAAAACTAAATGTTAAGATATAAAGAGACGACAAAGACGGACATTTAACCAATGAGTTGAAGCATTTATGACTAATGGAATTGATCAAACCTACACACGATAAATTATACACATACATGAAGTACCATATCTAAAAATATGATGTAGACTTCGACTTAGTCTTAGACTACCTTTATTGTCAATGCACAGAAACACGACAGTGAGTCTGGCAACAAAATGTCGTTGCCCGGCAACCGGAGTACACAGTGTTCGATACAAAGCTTACATACCAAGTGGTAACAGTTACTTGAGAGGTTGTTACAATATATACAGACCACATACATAGTATGTATCTACTATGATAACTTTTGCCCATATCCGATTTTGTCAATATTATGCAAATTTTGCAATACCGGTATTAACCAATAGCGATGTAGGCCATTGCATTCCGCCAAAAGTAAGGTCAATATATGAGAAACATATATGTGATTCCTTCAAAATTGGCAACCTTTAGCATTGTTCATTCATTCCAGGGTCAACTGGCACCGCCCAAATTACATGGCGTCATACTGTGAGCTTTCCTGTCGGTGGCGAGCCCACATGAAGTTTTGTGGGTCAGGATGTTGCTATGCTCAGTGCACCTCAGTGGCAACCTGGCAACTGGTGGATTTGAGCCTGGACCCTTGTGGACCCAAGTCTGCTTTCTTAAGCACTAGGCCACCACTGTCAAACTTAAGAATAGTTTTATTGGATTTCCATAACCTGTGTGTAACTGATATCGATCTCACCGGTATCAGGCCATCAATATTGACTTACCGATATTATCGGACATCTTTAGTTTTTACGTAAAACGTAAGGTCCTTTTGTAAACCTCGTAAAAGCAGAAGCTTTTCAGCCAAAAGGTATTACGTGGAAAAATACGTTGCAGATGCAACCCCACTTGGGACGGTGCTATGCTCAGAACACCTCAGTGGCAACCTGGCAGCTGTTGGATACAAGTCTTTTGGCCGAAAATGTCTCGCGAAGTACATTTTCTTTTTTTTTTCTTTTTTTTTTCATATATTCCAGTGGCTGAAAATTAGTTGTATTCTCATTAATTTTACGTAAGTTCCAACTTGTCAACGCCTGTGTACATATTCAACAGTTCACAACATGAGAGATTGGGACACAGAGGATTAGTCTTGAGCAACACAGGCAATTTGCAGGCTTTAAGTTAGAAACTTTTGATTTATTTACTAATGGTTTTATTTTTTCGATTGCTGCATCAAACTGAGTTTGTGATTAGTTTGAATAAACAGGAGATTAAATTACTTTTTGCAAAACTGTTATTTGCTGTTTCAGGAATAAAATTAATCAAAGCTGAAATTGTAACCTGCTCTGGAGACTGATTTATTCAGTTTATTTAAACCTTCAGAGTGGACAGTGGCTCCGTGCTGATTGGTGGCTTTTCTTCATGGCAGTCAGGAAATTGCATAAAAAATGGTGGGGGGAAAAATATGCATAACAAATATAGCAACGCTACCCACTGTCTTAGAGGATGAAAAATAATGAGATCCTTGCACGTGTGGTGCAAGTGCACTCATTCAGACATGTGAGTCAGACAAACAGTAAAGGGCAATTCAATCAAAATGCAAGTATTTGTGGAAGGCTGTCCTGGTTGTAGAACTTTAAAGAACATGGGGTACTTAGCCGAAGTATGCAGACCAACCTTTAGTGATGTTACTAAAGGTCCCTTAAATGTTGTGGCAAACACACGACCGAGAATCCCTCTTCAACCTCAGTCACTGAAATACTTTTTTAGTGTACTAAAGTCAATTTAATATCATTAAACGCCATTAATTATATTAAAAAATCCCCAAACATCCACTATTTATCTGCATTACTATCATGTCTTCCTGTCTTTTGGACATCAGGTCATTCATAGGACATGATTCAAGACTCTTCGTAGTTTAAGGGACATGGACGTCTGATTGAGTTGATCACATGGAGGCGCTGCTCTGTTATGGTCAGGGGTCATGTGACATGAATAGAACACACTATTTTGATATAACTAGGGGTCCTGTATATATTCAGTTGTCCTACAAGAGGCTGAGACACATTAGCCTTTTTTTCGTTTACTAATTTACGTTGATAGCCGGCAGTGGTGGCCTAGCGGTTGAGGAGGCAGACGTAAGTTGGCTACAGGTTCGAGTCCAGCACTTAGGTACCCCGAGCATGCTACAGTCCCAACCCACGTAACTTTCATTGGAACACCACCCTCAAGAAAGCTCACATTATGGTACAGTGTGATTTGGGTGGCAGTCATGGAGACTTCTGACCCTGCAACCCTGAAACTTATAAGCAGATTTAGATAAAGATGAATGAATTTGCTATGACCTTCTGCTATCCTTCTTTTACAGACATAGTCATACTGTGGTCATCCTCTGGGTGGCGCACCATCAGTTCAACCAAGTTCCTGTGCAGTGGTTCCTTGGTCCATGGTGTCAGTCTTAGGTTCCAGCAGCTGTGTTACTGTGACAGTGTTGCTGTCAGTGAGGATTCTCTAAATGGTGATTCTGTAAATGTTGAGCAGCTGTTTCTGGAAGAGCTGCCAGTTTGAGCTTTCAAAATAAAAAAAAATCTCCAGTGTACAGCAGGCTTGAGAAGATGACGGCTCATATGCGGTGTTTTGACAGGAACTAAACTCGACTTGATATGTACTTGTTTGCCTTTACAGAAAAAACATGTTTGTGCATTTCTTTTATACATTTTTTTTTCTTCTGATTTTTTTGTCACTTGATAAAACATGCTGCAGATGTTTTCTGCAAGCTTACGTTCAAGATTGAAAGCCAAAATATTTATGTCACAGGAGGTTCAGGTTTTCTTCACCCCCTCAAAAATGTTGCCTTTTCATCAGAATGGTGCAACACCAGCCCCTGTCTAACGTGACCAACTTGAGAACTATTGCACTACATGAATGATGAAACTTCCCCAACTCAACGACTTGACCTGAGAACACAACTTCATGCATGTTGTATGGAATATCTGAATCTTTGAAGTAGAAGAAAAAAAAAGGGATAGGGTGACGTTTGGCCATGGACATTACATCAGTTTGGACAATTGATGCTTTTTATTATTGTGAGTCCTGATGCTTTTACTCTAGACCTGGGGGTTGATATTTTATTGGGATAAATACAAAATTGAGTACAGAATATATTTATATATACACATATTAGGGGTGTCCAATAAGGTGGCTGATACTGTGTAATCAACCTTTAGCCAATTGTATTTTCTAGTTTATTACGAATTTTCAAAGGCTTTTCCTCCGATAATGAAAACTTGATAAAGTAATGCCCAGGTTTCACTAAAGCAGTGCTTCTCAAATAGTGGGACGGGCCCCCCTGTGGTGGCACGGTGCAATGCTGAGGGAGGTGCGTGTGACCCTGGGGAACATGCTTTTTTTCGGCTGTATTACAATAAAGTGTAATTGCACATCACCTCCAGTAGTTGGCAGTGTCGCTCTCATTGCCCATTGTGCACAGCGAGTTGAACTATATCTCTTTCTTTTAGTTTTCTTTATGTTAACAAGGATACGATGTTATGCAGAGATGTACCTGTATCTATTTTATAGACATGCTATTATTTATAGTTGTGAGAGGTGGGGTTGGGGCGCGAATTGTATTCTTCTTGCTGGGGGGGTGCGTAACAGAAAATAATTGACAAGCACTGCACTTAAGGAAGGGTGCACTAGTATATTTTTTAATATTCTAAAATATCAATATATATATTTTGCTAGCAATCACTTTGCTAGCAATCACAAGAGCAATGTCTCTTTCTTTGGTGTGGAACTTAAGTGTTCACCTCCTGGACAAGTTCCCGGAATCTCCAGGATTTACCTCCTGGGCAAGTTTGAATCCCGGATAGGGCGGTTGACTTCCACTGGGCTCACCACTGGCAGGAAGGGACAGTGTGGTGCAATTTGATTTGGGTGGCAGTTGTGGAGAGTGGAAGAAAATGAATATCTGGTTGGATAAACAGCTGTATATTAGAACAAGGATCACTATATGGCAGCATTGCAGCTCATTTAATTAATCAAACACTTGTAGGGGGGTTTGATAGGTAAGTATATTACCTCGTCTGTATTGGTGTAGGTTGATCGTAAATTACATGTTTGAACAATACTGGCATAATGATTATCGGAAACGTGTTAGTATCAGATATCCCTGGTATGTACACCCCGGCAAACTCGCTAATAAAAATCATGATCAGTTTTGCTCTATTCAGATAGCTGCATAGCTCTATCTCTCGTTACGTCATCCCACATTAAAACCAGAGATTCACATCATTTCATTTTTTTATTCTCACTGACCTGAAAGACAAAACCGCTGGAGGGGACGACAGTGCAATTAATCTGAAGTTGATACGGTCAGACTGTGGAACGTCTAATGTCTCCCACTGGCCACTGACTAATCCATACTCTTCAATGAAACCTCTTATAGGTCTAATTGGAATAATAAACCATCTGATGCACTGACAACGGTCACTTAATTGTGTGACATAAAAGACAGCCGAGAGCCGCTCCAGCTCTGGTATCTTGTAGTCGACAGTAAAAACCTAGTGTAAGTACACCAGGAAGTAAAGCTTCTAACTCCAGGCTGTTCTTTATTTTAACGGACACAGTGTTTATTCTTCATTTGGATTTCCTGAGCCGCATGCAAACCAATGGGCTCACCACCTGGAGGCAGGCTCACAGTATGGTGCAGTGTGATTTGGATGGCAGTCTTGAAAACTTCTGCCACTGTGACAGATAATAGGGTGAAGATGAATGAATGAATTACGTTTTAGTTGAGTAGAATGTGAGCATAACTTATATTAGTATAATCCTTTTTCACCTTTACTAATGCGTTGACAAATCAGCCCGTGGGCAACGGTCTCAAACTCAAAAAAGTAAAGGGCCACTGCCCCCACTGTCATTTTGCCAAAGGGCCGCGTTAGCAGTTAATGTTTAATACAGCAGAAAAAAAACATGGCGCAAAATAAAAAATCATTTTCCTACTGTAATACAACACGAGTCTTGTAATACTCACATTCATCCACCACAATCTCTACCACTGAGTGCATCCAACAAAACCATTTTTTTAGCATTGGCTTGAAGTAAAATCCTTCTATAAATCTTGTGGGTCCCGTTAACATTCAACTTTCACATCAAGGTGGGGGCCACAAAATATCGCTCTGCGGACTGCGATTTTGAGACCCCTGCTGTAGGGTAAACGCGGTCAGAATTGAGCTCACATTCTCTATTGGTTGGTGAACAATGAATGCTTGGTGAAGTCTGCTTCTGCTATCTATCTATAAGATGCTCCTCGATGCTAAGTAGTGCTTTCCTCGAACATCTCATCATCGAATCTATCTATCCTACCCTAACCTACCAACCAACATACCCACCTATCTAATTATCCATCCATCCATCTACCTGTCTGTCCATCTATGTACCCAACTACCTACCTACCTGCCAACTAATCAACATACCTACCTACCTACCAACCAACATACCCACCTATCTAATTATCCATCCATCTATCCATCCATCTACCTGTCTATCTGCCTGTCGATCTATAAACCCACCTACCTACCTACCAACTAATCAACATACCTACCTACCTGTGTTTCTGTCTACCCACCTACCTACCTACCAAGACATTGTCTTTATGATTTGGCTATTGCATAACCTTTAAGTTTTAGTGGAGTGGAGACAGCTACACTGTGGCTGACGTTGGATTACCTCTGATTTGTACCAAGTTAATAAAGTTCCATTGCAAAATCAAGAAATCTTTCAAACTTTTTCTGTTAACTTAGTTTCTAGAATGCCAGAAAGCCCAGCATCCATTTTGTCCTGGTTTGTTTTGTAGGCAGTAGACTGCTGACAGCAGCAGCCCCTTTGTCTGTGCTGAGCCCCAGCCAACATGGGCTGCTGCTCTTACACGTGGCTAACCTCAGGCTTGACCTGAATGTTTCCTCTCTCCCAGTGTAATGGCTAAAGCAAACCTCTCATTCCCTCAACAACAATGCCCTTCTCCACAGCCGTAAACAACAAGTTGAGGAGACCCTCTCTCAAATTCTACAAAACAATGCAAGGGCAGTTGAATGTCTAACCCTTATAAAAAAGAAAACATCCCTTCTGGTTTTAAATTCTTTTCTTTGGTAAGACATAAGATCTTCTGGGAAGAGGACATATTGAGAAAAATATAAATGCAAAACCTTTGCCTCTTCCCTCCCTCACAAGCAATTCCATCAGGGGAAGTCCTGAGCTTTCAGGTAATATGTGTATGGGCCTCTGTGAATGTGATGGGGTGGGAGGCTGTTAACAAAGCCTTTTTGAGGTGAGAATCCCATTTCTTTATTGTGTCTCACTCCTGGATTAGGAGGAAATCATTGCAGCCCAGTGCTGTTGTCAAAGAACCAGTGGTGTTGAATTCCAAATGTGTTACCACTTTGGTAGGTTTGGTCCATTGTTGCTATCAGGAGAAACAAATTAGATGCATTTAAAGTGAATATAGGTATGGATCCATGTCATAACTCAATGTTTAAACAAAGTAAATAAGGGATATATTTAACAAAATATAAAATACTGTGTTGCGTTTAAACAATGTTAGCATTGCATTGTTATCTGCCATGAATGTATGATTTCTGTTTCTGGAGCAGTGGTGGCTTAGTGGTCAAGGCAGTGGTGGATTAGTGGTTGGGGAACTTGATTTGGTTCTGAAGAGTTTCAGGTTCAAGTCCACCATCTGCTAAGATACCACTGAGGTTCACTAAACATGGCACCGTCCCCACACTAGTGTGCTCAAAGGCACCCAATCTTGATTTTTGGTGACAAGGCAATTCCTTTCCTTCCTAGCTAATCACACTAGTTATTTCCCGATTAAATCCTGTATTGGTTGGTTGGTGCCTTCCAGTGGGCTCACCACCCATAGGTACATGATAGGCTGGTATGGTGGTGCAGGATGATTGCTGCCTCTTTGACCCAGTAACTGCTTACTAATATGCTACATACTCTGAATTTGATCATTCCGTTTAGCCTATGCCGACTCACATCAGTGCAGACCTTGCTCTGGTGAAGCTCTGATAGCACCGTTCTGACCCACTTAACTTTCAGAAGGCTCACCACCCACTGGAAGGTTCACAGTATGGAGCAGTGTCATTTGGGTGGCACTACTGCCCCTGCAACACGACAGCAGGGATGTTGCAGGGATGAAGATGATTGAATGATTGCGTAGCTCTTGTGGGTTACAAAACATGGTGTGATGGGGCTGAGTTCAGCCAATCACCCTTGAGTTGGACGTGTTTAGGAGGTTGGACTTCTGAAATAGTTTTTCAGGGATGGATAAGGAAAGGTAAAAAAAGAAAGCAAATACCTTGTGATTGTGAAACACACAATCTTTGGGGCAGTTGGTGGCCTAGTGGTTAAGGATGCGGACTTGGCCCCTGGTTGGAATCCCCCTACCACCAAGTTAACGCTGAGGTGCCCTCAGCATGGTCCCCCCACACTGCTTCCCAGGCGCTGAGCCCCCTGCTCACTACAGTGAAGGGCCTCAGCGAGCCCCGATGAGAGGTATAATTTCCAGAATGATACTCCCTTAAGAGGGATTAATAGAGTTCTAAAACAAAACAAAAAAAAAGACACAGCTGCAAACAACAAAATATGTCCTCTGGGCAGCTTTGCGAGGGGAGCAATGGGTAGGGATGGCGCTATGCACACTGCACCCCAGTGATAACGTGGCAGCTGGTGGATTTGAACCAGAAACACTTTGGACTAGACCAATACCAGCTCCTTAACCACTGATCCACCACTACCCCGCAATTAAGTAAACTTAATTCAGAGGATAATGCAGTAATTTATCAAAAGAATCGAATACAGATCAATTCTTAAAACATTATTTTTTAACTAAACTCACATTGAAATAGAACCCAGGTCTATGTCAGACTCCAGAGTAGACAGTAGCTGGATCGTAGCAAATAATGACAGAGGTGGAACTGGGAGGTGGAGAAGTAATGCAGTATATATGTGAAGGCAGCAGCTTTGTATGTTTGTATGTATGACCCATGAGAGGTCTGCTTGGCCATGGCCTGTGTCTGTCTGTGTGTGTGTGTGTGTGTCTGTATGGCTGTGAGTGTGTGTGTCATTCTCAGGCCTTGAATTTTTCCACTGCTGGACCCTGATCCTCCGGAGCACTGGCTGCCAGCTCAGGTGTTTGTACGACCGTAATTTATTTCCTAACTGGGAGAGTGTCTGCGACGTCCGGAGAGATGGTAGAGGAAGAGGAGGGACGGGTGAAAGAGTAGCCAATGATAAATACCGCTGAGCCTTGTTTGCTCAAAGAAAACCTCCGTGTGCACCTTATCAGCAAGTGCAAACAAGATGAATGTGAAATGGGATTTTTTTTTTCTTTTCCTTTTCTATGGAAAATAAGATTGGTAGCACTCAGAAATGCCACATAACCTGTTCCCAGCGCACAGGCCTTAAACAGGAGCAAATATAATTGGTACTGTTCCCCTGATTCAGGCTTCCACATAAAAATTTCAATATGACTGGGCTTTGACTTTCAATTTTCCTCCACTGTAGGGGTGTCAAACATATTTTCACTGGGGGGCCACATCGGAAATGCAGCTCTCCTTAAAGGGCCAGTTGTAACTGAAGTGAATCTAACTACTTAGGTATTACCACATATTTCAGGAATTGAAATGTATTAATTGAAGTTGTAATGCTATATGATGACAAAAAATCATTTGTCAGGTTAGAAAATTCTGCAGCATATTGGGTCCCGCTTAATGATTTGGTGGATCAGATTTGGCCCGCGGACCTTGAGTTTGACTCATGTTATAGTGGTTTGTTTTTGCGGACATACATTTTGGGTCTATCTAGAACAGACATGGTCAAACTTTTTGACTCACGGGCCACAATTGGTCTTAAAATTGGACACGGAGACAAAATCCAGAACAAAAAGATGGATTTTTTTATTTGAATAAGTTAAACTACGAACAAAAGTCATGTATAAAACCTAAAATCTTACACTTCTTATACCCGTATGGCGCCATCTAACGTAATACGGGAAAACGTATTATTGTAAGGAAAAAGCAGAAATATAATGATAAAATAAATAATTTTATTTAGACAAGGTTGGCATACAGCAATCAAAAGCTCTACTGGTCAAATCTGGACCACGGGCCTTATTTTGCACATGTGCCACACATTTTGAAGAAAATCTCAGCCTTTTATGTGCGCCTTATGGTGGTAAAATACTGTGGTTTCTTGTCTAGAGGAGTCGAACTACCAGCATTGCTACATCAACCTGAAACTGATGAAGTTCCTCAGTTGAGGAATGAAACATCTTTCAACTCCACGTCTGACAACTGAACCCTTTTTGGATTATTTTGAGAACTTTAATAGAAGCAGAAACAGTCTCTGCTGGGGCATTGACAGATGGTAACAACAAGTATGGTTAACATTACTTTAAAGTACAAAGTCATGTATCTTTCCTTTAACTGTCATACCCTCAAAAACACCAACCGGCTTGACATATATGTCCTATGTGACACTCATTTATTATTTAACACATTTCCACACACATGTGTGACGATGTGTGTGTGTGTGGGTTATTCCTCCCGGGCTGTATGCTAACCATGGTCATAGGTTATAGAAGATCATGAGAGGTTAGAACCCGGATCTCCTTAAATGGTTTTCTCCTTCTCCGACTTCTGCTGGTTTTCTTGCTTATACTGGTGACCTCCAGTTTCCGCTGGGAGTCAGGCAGCGCTGAACAGGAATACAGTGTATGGTTGGGGGCGGGGGGGTTGGAGGAGAGCAACCCAGAGTCAGGGTTACTGAGGGTGGATTCCATGTGCGGCTTGAATGTGAATGTGTCTGCAAAAATAAGGGCGTTTCACACATTGACTGCAAATGTGTCTATCTATTATTCAGCCACTTCTTCCACTTGTTTGTTTGTCTACCTGTTTACATCCCTAATGGCTCCTCAGCGGCTCTTAGCACTCCACAGACCCACTGCCGAGTCCTGATCAATGAGCCCTTCAATCTGTACAAACATGACTTGTCAAACATGCCCACGGTTAACATGACACCAGCGTGTTGCCTGTCTAAACCCGCCGCACCAAACTTCACGTTTTCCGCCCCGGGGGGAATTGCACTCCGACTGCCAGAGTCTCTGTGCTTGTTGGATTTACACCTGACCTTTAAGAACATCCACCTCGGAGCTGCTGGATTAACAGTTGGGCAATAAGGAAGCTGGAAAGACTTTAATGGAGATTTTGGAGGTCGAAATGTCTGTCTTTTATGTTAATGTAAACAGTCCTAAATGACTGACTTATAAAGTGCAGGTTAAAGCAATTTTGGGCAGTGTTAAGATCATTCATATTGTGCTTTTTAGAAAAATTGAGACATTTTATCTTATAAAAATAGATACGACTAGACAAAGTGGCCATTGTTGGTTTCTTGGAGACCCTTTCCGACCCATCCAAGAGACCCCTACAGGTTTTCTTCAGTCCTTTTTAATGAATCACTTAGGTAATAACAAATAGCACAACATGGTCTTATAATTAGGAACACTGCTCACATTAAAAAATCTTCAGTGTTACCGTGAAAATCCTTTATTATGCAAAGTATTAATTGAGTATAAAGCTAGGGTGAAATGAAAGGAAATCCCTTCCACACAGCGTTGTAGGGGAGCTACGTCTAAATGGAAAGGAAGTGTGCAAAGGAAGCACACCACTGGAGGAAGTGATCCAATCCTGAAATGTGATGAGGAGGAATTTTCATTGATTGATGGGATATTTTGGTGGACTGGTCAATAATAACTGACCAAACGAAGGCTGTAAATCATTGACTTGGACATTGGGAGATAAAACTGGAAGAGCAATGTGGACACATGTAGAGTATCCCATTAGTTACTCTTGCCGTGGGATCAAAGATTGTGTTTGACGGTCCAGTGGACGTCCATTTAATGGCTGTCTCAACATGTCCAACAGATGTAGAGTTACTGACACGCTAACGTGTGCTGTAGATAATATTGACCTATCAATCTTTCTTCTGCCATGTTATGCTAAGCAAGGTTATGCTAATTATCCACCAAAGACAAAGGTTCTGTGGAGCTGCAGAGATGAATGGCTTTGTTGGAAGCAGGTGGGTTGGCTCTTATAAAGATAACCCTCTCTGTGTAGAGGAGGATGTGCCATCCATTCAAATGGCCTTATCTAGATCCTCAGGTGCTGGTTCAGCTCTGTATTGTTGTAATGAGGAGACAGAGAAAGATGAAATAATAAAATCAGACATGCAGCCAGTGCAGAATTACCATATAGATAACTAATAGAGTGGCTCACAAGTGAGTTTGCAATCAATATGTGGGTGTTTTCACCCCTGTTTGTACAGAAAGAGTGGAGGATTCCAAAAAAATAGTCGTCTGGTTTTGGGGAAAACACGATTTTATGAAAAAAAAAAAAAAAAAGAGAACGAGGAGGGAGGGTTATGTCTATGCAAGAGATTCATTTGCCTTCTTGACACTGATTGAACGCTGCACCAGAGAAAAGATGTTGTATCAGCCGGAGCACTCCTTCATTTTGAGTGAGTTCTCTCAAACAGGTGGTAAGATAACCGTCTCAAGAATCGCGCTGCCTGCTTATAGAAGCAGATGTGAGGCTCGGACCGAAGCTCGAACCAAACACATAATCCTTTATTCTGACACGTTCGATTGCAGGGAAGTTCTCAACTGTCCCTTCAATCCATAAAATGTGCTTAGAGGGGGTTTATGCTGCAGTCAGCAAAGATGTTGGATGACTATTTACAGTTAGCTGCGCTCACTCTGAAACAGGGAGACGCACTGTAAGAGCACAAAGGTACTTTCTGTCAGCCGGGCGCTCGATATTGATTCATATTTTATTTTTTTTATACCTCAGAATACTTCCTAAAAGACACATTGGGAAACAGAGGGTGCGACACGATGAAGGGTGCTCCTTACATTGTGCTGTGTCGACTTTGTCTAAATGGACCTGGTCTAAAATAGAAAAGAGAACAGGGGTCAATGATTACACTTTGTTGGAGGGCTGGGTGATTTTTTAGGACAGAAACCTTTTTCTGTTACTTTAATAAAGGAGCACATACCTTTTTTGTGATCCCCATTATTTTAGTCCAGTGCCTGAGGGGAACAGTTTTTATCATTTCTGTCTGTCTGTCTGTCTGTCTGTCTGTCTGTCTGTCTGTCTGTCTGTCTGTCTATCTATCTATCTAAAAATTGTAATCCAGCTAAAACCATACAACCTTCTATCTATCTACCTGTCTATCAATTTGTGTACCTACCCACCAACCAACCAACCAACCTACCTACCTACCTACATGCCTTCCTACCTACCTACCTATCTACCTATCTATCCATCCGTTCGTCCGTCCATCCGTTTGTCCATCCGTCTGTCTGTCTTTCTGTCTATCAATCCATCCAAAAAAGGAAGGAAATGTAGAAACCCTAAAAATTGTAATCCAGCTAAAAACAGCCAACCTTTTATCTATCTACCTGTCTATCTATTTGTCTACCTACCCACCAATCAACCATCCAACCAACCAACCAACCAACCTACCTACCTACCTATCCATCCATCCATCCAACCATCCATCTATCCATACGTCATACATATATAAATACATATGTATAATATTTTAAACCCATTTCTACTACAAGCATCAACATATAAGCATGTTGTTGTTGTTGTTCTTTGGATGGGTGGACAGATACAGTAGACAGATTAGATAAATATGAACTAACAAGAATCTCTGCCACTGACTTGCATCGTGACTTGTGCACTGACTTGATTAAACACACTAGCTTTGTTTATTTTACATAAAAAATAATTGATCAATTCCATCTTTATTTATGACCATCACAGGAAGCTGAAAGATTGAACTGATATTTCATCTGTACTAAAGCTTAAAACTTGTACCATTAAATCTCAGTTCCTCCAACTCGGGTTATTTATCCACTCAGTTCACTCTGTTTATGGGCAGACAGTAGGATGAGGCTCAATCTACTTTTAATTAGGCTTTTAATGTGTGTTATTAAATACATCACCATGTCCCAATTAGAAAACAGTGGAGCCATACATCATTTTAATTGATATCCACCTCAAGACACATGGGCTCCCCATACTCCATCAGTGTCGTCAGTCTAATGTCAGGGTGGAGTGAGAATAGTCAGGGTGGAGGACTTTCATTGGCGTCAAGCTCTATGACCAGGCTGTACATACTCCACTTGATTGTATTTATCTCAGTATGAGCTAATTTTTGAGTTATAGATTGTCTAAGAAGTGGAAGTGTAGCCACTCATTATAAACCTCACATTTCCCATGATGCCCCTGTTTTTATTGAATGCTAATGCTATGGGGTGTAAATTAAGCCTCCACCGAGCGTTTTATCTGAGCAATCACACGTATTAAGCCTTGGCAACTAAGCAACATAGAGATTTCAGATGGAGGTTTGATCAGTCGAGCGAAGTAAAAAGTGTTTATTTCTCCTGAGATTATCATTAATAACGAACAAGTATGAGGTGCAGGAATTAAAAAAGTTACTTCATTAACTTTGTGTAAATAAAAGTTAAATATTTACAGCCAAATAATGAAAGCCTGCGGTTAAGTTTCTTCCCAGTCTTTTGGTCCCATGGCTTTTTTTGGCTCTTTATTTTTGTTCACGGCTGACAGCAATGTGCCAAAAGGAGAGAGAGTTGGTTGTTATATTGTAGCAGAAAAAGAGAAATTTGTGTAGAAATTTGCAGCTCTTTACTCCTGGAAATTATGAGAAATGCAAAATATTATGGGTTAATGGAAATATGTATTTTTTTTCTGTAAGATTTGTGGATCAGGGTTTTGAAAACTATAGGATTTACCATAAAATGTGGAGACCAAATCTATAAAATATTATTATAAATTCAACTTTCACATTAAGGTGGGGGCCGCAAAATATTATTCCATGGGCTGCAAATGGCCCACAGGCCCTGAGTTTGGGGACTTGTTGTGTCTGACAAACTTCTCAGTCCTCACCTCTTCATGTAGATCATTCCATAGTGCATTTTTTTATATTATGAATTAATAAAAGTGTATATCTGTATGAGGGAGTGTTTATTTATCGAAAGATAAACAGTAAAATATTGAAAACAGAGTCAAAAACAGGGCAAAAAAGAAGAAGAGAACAAGAATGTGATGGATTATTGTAGGAGGGGATGAAAAGGGATGAGTTGATGACAGAAAGACAGAGAGACAGACAGACAGACAGACATGCAGATAGATAGATAGATAGACAGGTAGATAGAGATAATTCGATTCCCCGATGCTTCATTCTGCTTGAAATGAGACAGGTATCGAGGGACTGAAACCTGAAATGTCTCCTTCACTTGTGTCAATACCTTCACTTTGACTTCACTTTACTGAGTTACTAAGACAATATTTAAGGTTAGTTTAATAAAGTCAATGCATTGTCAAATATGCCGTATATAGAGGACAAACGGCACAATAACAATGTGGGTCTG
>JAFBJS010014335.1:15803-37759 GCA_016785265.1 Paraplagusia blochii
TAAACCATATTTATATATATATATATATATATATATATATATAGTGCAATAAACCATATTTATCAAGACCGACATAACGAAGGCTGACACTTCTGCCTTCCTTGGTTCTTGGACCCAGTTTAGTGACGTCACATACTGGCACTTGTGGGGACACTGCCGTGTGATTGGCTGCAAAAGAGTGAAACTTCCGATTGGCTGGTGACGAAGTGACGTAGCAAAATTACGCTCACAAATCTGGTCGGCGTACGACGAGTCTTAAAAAATACAAATTAGCGTGTGCGTAGTTTCACAAATTAAAAGCACGATTTGCACGCGCGTACAAACGTATTTGAAAGAATTCACTAACGTATTTGGAAGAATTCACAAACGTATTTTGACGTTGTTTTTGAAGCTCTTCTCAGAATACGCACACGGATCCGTGTTTACGTGTGTGTTCTTTTTGAGACTATTCTGGCTCCGTACTTAGGGAATGGTTCTTTATTGACTTTAAAGAGCAATTATGGGTCAAAATTTAGTTTGTCCTGACGATCACCAACAATTCAGTTTATGAATACCCTCTTGAATCAAGTTATGAGCAGTAATATCATCACCAATTCTACAAACAACGTATTTTATAACCGTTCTGTAACCTACGTTTGGACCAACCAATGTGATTTGGTGGTTCCATAGTGTAGCAGAAACAGAGGGTCCTGGGTACGATTCCCAAAGTATTCCCAAAGTCAGGCCTTAAAAATGGTTGGATAAAAACGTCTGCTAAATGCATTAATATAAATGTAAAATAGACAAAAACAAAAAATTAACTACGAAAAAACTACAGTATTTTTGAAACACTGCCATCTTCAGGTCCAAAACATCACTGACATCACTTTTGATTTTGAGAATCAGTGAAACTATCCCTCCTGCACTGACCCCAAACAAGATAACTGGGTTTTATTTTTTCAACGTTCTAATACTGTGGACTTCACAACAGACTGTCGGTGCACGAAGACCTTCACGATGGTTGAGCGACTGCAGTGAGGCTGAACTCAGGCCCATAATTGAGTGAAACTCAATACTGCAATCCCACAAACTCGGGAAATCAAAATCAATAAAAAAGAGGTTCAGAAATTATATGCGCTCCGGGCTTGGACGACAGAAGCACCTGAGCAGGATGTCAACAGACGTACCAGACAGGAAGTTGTCAGAATCTCTCAGGACCCCGTCCTCAGATGAACCAGATGGACTTTCTCCATCATCCGGGATCAACCCAAACCACAAATTCACCTTGAAGAGCTGATAAGATCAGACAGTCCAGGAGCAAATAGACTTTTTATTGCCCAGTAAGTCACAAAAATACATTCTGACAGAGGAGGCAGCAGTTGGACCAGTGTGTTTGATCGTCTGTTCCCTGAACCTATATTTAACATCTTTGTATTTTAGAACACAACGAAAAAAAAACCTGTACTGAGAGACACATGGACATGAGGACACCAGGAGAAAGTTGTCTTTTTTTTATTGTTTGCTTCTGAGCAAAAGTTAAATATATCAACAAGTAAAGTAGACTGAACTGATTTTTCATCCTCGACTGGAGACCAGGAGTGTTTTTTATTGCACCTGAATAAGGATGGATGTAAAAGATGATGAAAATGTTGCAATAAGTCTGAGTTCTTTTTCCTAGAAAGAAAGTCACTCCCGCCAATTCACTGTAATATTTGCATTAGCGACACCTGCCTCCACCCGAAAATCTCCATCTCTGTGGTGTCCTCAATGTTCTGTCCCTCTCCAGCTGTGCCTGACTGCTGCGTGCTGCCGAGCAGTTAGTGGACGGAGAGTTCAACAGAGTTTTGTTCACTCAAAACAGCTGCTGGAATCAGGGCTGGAAACAGGCAGCAACAATGGCCTGTCTGCACCACCGCTGATTATTCACTGTGGCTTCTCCACTGTGAGAAACAGGACTTCCCTTCAGCAGCTGCTTTTATTTTGGACCAGGTTACCTGCATTTGTTCTGCCCCGCAGCCAACAAATCCATTATCCCACATGGGACAGTTTTTCCTGCAGCCTTTTACACAACGGTTCTGAGGCGAATGAGGGCGAGACACCAAGTGTCTTCAGCTCCTTCGTATAAACAAAGGGGACATGTTACATTACATTACAGGAGAGACTGAATTATATTCATCATTCATTCCTTCATCTTCTCCAGCTTGTCCGTAGCCGGGTCGCAGGGGCAGCTGGCACCACCCAAATCACATTGCACCATATTGTGAGCCTTCCTGTGGGTGGAGAGGCCACGGAGCACCTCAGTGGCAACTGGCGGATTCGAACCTGAAACCTTGCAGACCCAAATCCGCTTTCTAAACCACTAGGCCACCACTGACGACTGAATTATATTATTATAATAAAAAAAAATAATAGTATGTAGTTGTTGTTGTTGGTTTTTACAACAGTAAGGATTGGTGGGACAAAAGCCATTCTACCATGTAAATATATGTTTAAAATCCTTGAAAAAGTGTGGATCCTTAATATCCTTAATATAAATATTCAATATAATCAATATAAATTGACTTCCTAAGAGATAGTTTACACAGTGTGACTTTTCCAGACATCATGGACCATTAATGGAGAAACGTGAGGATCCTTTTAGGTGTTGGGCTCTAAAGTGATGGTCTTACATCACACTGAGAAGCAGGTTCTATGACAGCAGCTGTCAGTGTCTCAGAATCAAAGAAAACCTGGGATACAAATTCAAGTGGAATGACTACTTTTCTCCTCCTTTTTTTTCCCCACAAGGCTTCTCAGAAGATTCTCGACAACCAACAGGGGGCACTGTTGCCAATTGATCTTGTCGACCACATTTTATTAAACTATTTTATGTCCTAAGCTCTTCCATCCATGTCTGTGTGACTACCTTGATACATTGTTTTCTTCCTTATGCAAGGGGACGACCTACAAAATCAAACTTAATGTACATTCTCCTTCTACAACAAAAAAAAATTCAATAAATTAAATAAAAAATGCACAAGCGTTTAAAAGTTTGGAATTCTCTATATCGTTGATAAGAATTTTCAACTAATCAGAAATGTGCTCTATCCATTGCTAATGTAATAAATGACTATTCTAGTTGCTTTATTCACAACAATATTCTGCATAAACACATTTACCTTATGTATATTTGTATCTTTATTACATTTTTCTTCTTACATTATAATAACATTTTCCCATTTTTTCTATAACCTTTTTATTAGTATATATATTTTTTTTCTGTTATTTTTTTTATAATTTTTATTACTACTTACTGTTATTCTTCTTATTTTTTTTATTTTGGTGACGCTACTGTAATAAGTGTGTTTCCACTTCTCATCTACTCTATTCTATTCATTTCAATTCTATTCTACTCTACTGGAACATTTTCTAGCAACTACCACAGCAGTGTTCTAATGGAACAATGGATGATAAGAGAATCCTTGGAAAGTTCAAGATTTTTGTCTTAATGTCTTAATTGCTGCAGATGGAGAATAATATGAAGAAATAAAAGTTTGAAGGAAAAAAATAAATTAAATTCAAAACATTATTACTAACCTTGAAATGTCTTGAAAAGAATCTCTATTTAATTCATAATAAAAGTCTGACTTATCATATAAAACAGGAAAAATAGACTTTTAGACTTGCAGGCCACAATTGGAAAGCAGAAAGATATGGAGCGTCCCTTCAAAATAAGAGAAGATGGCATGTTAACATAATTCGTAAAACCTAAAATGCTACATTTGCCTTTATGACATCATCTACTGGGGGAAGGCAGGTATTACAGGGAAAAGGCAGAAGTATAATGTAATATAAATAAATTATCTAATTTGGACACGTTGTGTAGGCCGCATTAACAAGCTCAACGGGCCACATCCGCACCGCAGGCCTTAGTTTGTCTGGTATACAGCAATACTTCTCTAATAGATGGGTGGGCGCCTGTTGGGGTGCGTGGTAAGGAGCTGGTGGGGGTATGGGAGACACATTGGAAAGAAATGGACCAATGAATTATAGCCTCCAGTCACTAGGTGGCAGCATCTCACACAGCGGTTTGCACAGATAAATATATATATGATCAGGTTCTCAATGGTATATTTATTTGTAGGTGCGAAAAGAAAGATTTTGAGAAACACTTTTGTAAAGAGATCATAAGTGAATTGTGAAGTTTGATTGTCTTAGAAAAAATATGTTTTGTTTTCTGTTACTTAAAGTAGAAATTCAGTGAAATAACTTAGCGATTTAATGCGAGGAGACTTTTACAGATAAACGATAAATGAATAACTATAAACTGTTAAACTAGAGCGGTAACTCCAAATGCTTGTTAGGGAGTTAATCATTTGACTTATGTCTGGCATCTGGAATCTGCACCCGTTTACACACGAGGACACAGCAGGTGGAGACACAGATGAATGAAGTGCAGAACAACAGATAAGGAAGCAGCAGCAGCAGCAGGAACAAAAGATCAGCAGTGTCATTAGGATGTGTCACTCTTTGCTTTTCCTAGTTGCACAAGACCGAGTCATTCATAACCATTCATGTTATTCTGACATCACTTCCTGCTGTAATTATCCCCGTGTGTGTTTTCCTATTTTCAATGTGCTGAACTTCTGTTCGATTATTTACTCTAATCCCGACAGCAGAGCCATTGTTCACTCTGGGCCTGAGCGGCTGCGAGCGCCAACATCATTTGTCAGTGTCGCTGCTCACGCCGAGCCACTTATTCTCACTGTAAATATGCAAAAGGTAGAACACGTTCAAGGTCCTGCAAGAAATCTTGGGACTTCCTGAGTCAGGCTGAACTTTGACCAGTCCTGTTGGGTCGCACTAACCAGACAACTACGGTGAGAAGTTCAACTTTAAAAAATAAAATCAAATGCTGCTCCGTTAAAACTTCCTGGAGGGACGACACGTGGAAACATGATAATAAGCCTCGCCCAGTGATTTTATCTTCTTCTCCTTCTTTTGGCTTATCCCATTTTTCAGGGGTTGCCACGGCGAGTCAACAATTTCCATCTCACCCTGTCCCCCGCATCCTCAACTCCAACTCCAACTACCTCCATGTCCTCCTTCACTGCATCCATCAATCTCCTCTTTGTCCCCTACCTGGTAGCTCCATCTCTAGGATCATTCTTCTCCCAATGTATCCACTGTCCCTTCTCTGGACATGTCCAAACCACCTTAATCTGTCTTCTCTAGCTTTTCTCCAAACCTTCCGATCTGTGTTGTCCCCCTGATTAAATTTGCAAAACATTTTAGTCAAACATCTGTCAAACAGATTTGTTTTTCCCAAATCTAAATTTACTTTGTTGTCTTTTTTTTTAAATGTGATGAGGATTTTATGATGACCCCAAAATGCCACCGGTTGAGAGACACTGTTACAAAATATGTTTAAAACCCAAGGCTGGAATCATCACTGAACAGCAAGAGAAAAGACGATGTTCTGTTTGATTAATCTGACTATTTGATGTCAATTAATATGGTTTAAAATCTGCAGCGTCTGATGGTCCAAGAAATTGGATCTGTTAATTACACAATAGTTGGAAAGGAGCATCTCAACACTGACCACCACAGACAGTCAGTGAGAGGTGAGACAGACAGTCAGACAGACACAGTATTGAGTGGATGAGCTGGAACTGTCTTTTTAATGGAAGTTAAAAGGGAAGCTGTGGTTTACTCTTAGCTCGGTCATTTATTTTGGGGAGTGAACCTTCCTGAAGATGAAATACGCTGCAGCCACAGTGCGGCCTGTGGTTGGAGAGAGTGTGTGTGAGTGTGTTTGTGTGTTGTTACCTCTTAACGACCCCTTCTGGTAAACACTCAACACTCAGAGACCAACGTTAGTCTCGATAGGAGTTTTAATTGAGTTGGCCGCGCCTTGCTTACCTTTAGAGCATCACCGCCCACACATTAGCCTCATACACTGGTGCAACGGCTTCACTATGATTCACATAAATTGCAGCAAACCGTAAAAATAAATGGCGACTATTACTGTAAGGCTGCCGGAAGGATTCAGTCTGACAGTCACTGAGGAGCAGTGATCACTTTCTGATAGATACACCCAGGGAATTGATACTAACATCAGCACAAGGCGGAGTCGAATGGATGATTCTGAACAAAATAGTTGAAATAATGTCCAATATATACAGTATAGCCCAACCACAATTATTGGCCAAATATAAGCGCATGTTATGTTAATCTGTTAGCGTTACGAGTTTTATTTTCAACAATAAAAATCTGATAATGTCCTGCCTGGGTTTCACCTTAATATATGTGCTTTAAAAAATTTTTGGGGATAATTGGCTGTATATTTATGTAAAAGTCACTAGATGGCAGCATTGCAGCTCATTTAATTAATCTCATACTCATATCGTCTTCTTCTTCTCCTTTCGGCTTATCCCTTTTGTCAGGGGTTTCCTCAGCAAGTCAACAATTTCCATCTCCCCCTGTCCTCTGTATCTTCTACTCTGGGTCCAACTACCTCCATGTCCTCCCTCACTGCATCTATCAATCTCCTCTTTGTCCCCTACCTGGTAGCTCCATCTCTAGGATCATTTTGCATCCACTGTCCCTCCTCTGAACATGTCCAAACCAACTGTGTTCATCCATCAATGTAATTTCAACAAAATTTTGACATGCCCGTGCCAACGTCTTGGTTTAATGAGTGTCCACCTCCAGACTGGACGGATCGGACTCAGAGATTCTCTTCCTCTACAAATGAACCCTCATAAATCCACCGTGTTTTTGCAACTAGTTTATAATCAACCAGCGTTTTAGCGCCGACATCTAAACATCTTGACGTTATGGAGACGATACTTGTTGTTTTAACATGGACTTCAACACAACGTTATGGTTTGTGTCTGAGCATAAAGTTACACCTGTTGTTGATACTTTTTTTATGGATTGTTATCAAAATGTCTTCTCTAACATTTGTCTTCTCTAACATTTTCTCCCAATACTGGCAAACAAAAATATCAGCAATTTGTTAATATTAGTTATTCCGTACAAGTGATACAAGACCAAGCTTAAAGATAAAGGTATGACCTTAAACAAGGATGAGTGTGTGTGTGTGTGTGTGTGTGTGTGTGAGTGTGTGTGTGTTTGTGCTGCAGGGCTTCTTTGAAATCTGAATTGTCTCCATGCACTCCTGCATGTTCACAAATAGATTTCTAAAAGGTTTTTTTTGTTTTTTTTTCATGGCTGTACTCTGTTTAAATAAGACAGTGCACACACACCGAAACTCTCACACACACACACGTACGCCGCTGTCATAGCAACTGACCGAGAGCCGAGTCAGTGTTGACATTAAAAGTCTCTAAAGTCTTGGGTCTGATGCAGTGTCTGGTGAGTGAAGACGACTACATGACGCTGATATTGACGGCAGGTGACATTTACTGCAGACTCGGAGCCAACACAAACTGTCAGCCTGCATCTGATTACTGCTCCACCTCTTCTCCATCCCTCCTTCTACCTGTCTGATCCAATGTCTGCTCAGTCTCAGAGCAGACCGGTAAAAAATCAGCCCTCCTGTTCTCCCTTGATCACTGCTGTCTTACAGCCATCGGGAGGAATTACAATTATTATTTAGTGCTAAAAAAAAAAAGTCTGAGCATAAAGTTACACCTGTTGTTGATACTTTTTTTATGGATTGTTATCAAAATGACAAACAAATCCTTGTAAGTTTATAGACTATTTAAAATATAAGGATTGCTATAAATTACGCTGACATAAAGAAAAAGGCCTGCTCTGATTGGTTAAGAGATAACAGGCATATATTTTTTTATGTGCCCCTTGACTGTAATATTTAAGGTAATATACATGCGTTTCCAAACACCTGCAGCATAACAAGAAGTAGGAAGGACTGGAAAAAACACGAAGCAGTTTCTAAATAGACATGTATCCTTGACAGGGTTGCAGGAGCAGCAGTCTCCACAACTGACGCCCAAATCACACTGCACCATACCTGTGGTTGCTGAGCCCAAAATTGTCAAATTGAATTGATTTATTACATTTATTTAATTTATATTTTTAATTATTACATTTACTCTTCTTATATACAGTCATGAAAAAATAAATATTAGACCACTCTGCTGTTTTCTTCAATTCCTTGTTCATCTTAATGCCTTGTTCCACTAAAGGTTTATCACCAGGGGGAAACAATGAACACAAAACCATGCAATGACTAAAAGCACTGTATTTGTTAGTACAATGTTATTGCTAGTGATGTAGGAACGGAAGTGATTTTTGTCTCTGTCAATAAAACCATGCAAAATGGACAGAAATCAGCTCTGAAATTAAACTTAACTATGAGCCTATTTTGTTGTTATTATATTTGTCCAGATTAATGTAGATTAAGTGGAAGCCGACTTTTAAATGGACAAGAAATTAAAGAAAGAGTGGTCTAATCATTTTTTTCCATGAATGTATATATGTGGATTAAATCGTATCTTCAAGTTCAATAAATAACATCTCTTTGCATGTATATTAAATATATATATGTATATTGACTGCCCGTGCAGACGTCTTGGTTTAATGAGCGTCCACCTCCAGACTGGACGGATCAGACTCAGAGATTCTCTTCCTTTACAAATGAACCCTCATAAATCTACCGTGTTTTTGCAACTAGTTTATAATCAACCAGCGTTTTAGCCCCGACATCTAAACATCTAGACGTTATGGAGACGATACTTGTTGTTTTAGCATGGACTCCAACACAACGTTATGTCCTCTTATCGGTGGCAATCTGGTCGCTGATGGATTCGAACCTCAAGCCTTTTTGTCCCAAGTCTGCTTCCTTAATTGCTACCAATGCTGCCCAGAATGATCGGGGCCGTCTCTTAAAAGTTGTCCCTAGTATGTCCCTAGGTTTAAACATTATATTTTATCATTATTTATTAGAGTGTCAAAAAAAGAGGAGACAATTTCTCCGGTGATGTGAATTCCCCAAGGAATGGCAGACAAATATACATCAATCCAGAATATGCAAAAAATACGGAAAGCCGGTGACACATTTGAAGATGTAAACAGACATCAGGGTTAAAGCAACGTGCAAAAAATAAAAAAAATATATACATGAATAAAATGCCAAACAAAGCCAAGAGAATATGATGAAGATGTTGTGTAAAATATGCTGTCATATAAATACATAGACGCACATGATGTGACAGTCAATGGTTCATTACACAGCTGAATCACCAGAGGGAGCTGTCAATATTGGCGCCACATGTTCTAAGGATAAAGACGTGGGGTTTGACAGCAGAACTAAAGACTTGAAATAGTGATGGTTCATCATGACATAATTTTATTATTTATTGTTATTATATTGTAAGAATTTATAGTTTCAGTTGCTCAGGATTTAAAATCCCTGGGTTGTTTAGTTGAACACGGCCCATATGTACTCACAGGGATTGAAGAAAGACTCAAACAATCCGATTTTTACAACTGTGTTGACAACGTTCAAGCGTCAAGTGTCAGCAGATGAGGGACTATTCAGTTGTCTGTCTGTCTGTCACTGTCACATATAAATAACATTATGATCACTGATCAAAACACTTACATTTTCCAAGCGTTTTTCAATAACTTTTTTAAATTTTTTTTTCTCCAAAATATTAGCTACAAACAGTAGCCTGCATCTTTTTATTATTATTATTATTGTGGAATTTTATGGAACTATATTTATTTTGGTTTCAGTCTAATTTGTTTCAGTTTAATTCTGATAATATACAAACAAAAATGCTTTTAACCCATTAGCTTGATTAAAATATAAAAATATTGAATTTTAAATTGAATTGTCTTCTTCTTTTGGCTTATCCCGTTTTTCAGGGGTTGCCAGAGTGTGGCAACAATTTCCATCTCACTCTGTCCTCCGCATCCTCAACTCCAACTCCAACCACTACCTACTACTACAACTACCACCTCCATGTCCTCCATCATTAATCTCCTCTTCGTCTCTTACCTGGTAGCTCCATCTCTAGGATCATTCTTCTCCCAATGTAACCACTGTCCCTCCTCTGAACATGTCCAAACCATCTCAATCTGTCTTCTCTAGCTTTTTCCCCAAACCTTCCAGATTCAAACTGTCCACGATGAGCTCACAAAGGGGAGGCGATTCTATTTCAGGGAGCAGAAACCCAATTTCTAGGACTGAGAACACACTACATTCTGTTGAAATTCAAGCAGAGCCAGACAGAAGGAGCAATTTTCGTATTCATGGAAAATACGTGTTTGTCACGTCAATGCAACCTCCAAACCAGACGGCAGAAATGTGGTTATATTGTAAATAAGCTGCTCTCCGACGCCGATCCACGCAGTCTTCAGAAAGATGGAAGACAAACTAACCAGCGGAAACACCTTTTACCTACACTGCGGCAGTCTGACTGCACGTCTCTCTGTCATTGTCTTTCTGCCTGATAGCAGGCGTTAACAGCTCTGCTGACATCAGACACATCTTGGAATTTTCATATAACTTCACGGAAGATTGTGTTTGGCTGAGGTTCAGCAACAGAATAAAAAAATAAAGATATTGCCAGGCATCAGCAGCCTCGCACTGTTCTGCAGCTGCCTGGCGTTGACGGGATCCTTCATGCAACATTCATGGCTGCACTTCTTCAAAGAACAATGAAGAAAGTTTCAAATTCAGATCATGGCAGAATCTGAATACAGACGTTAAATGTAAAATTCATCTTCGTACCATGTAAAAATGTTGTTAAACAGACAAAATGGGCCGACATTTAAATAATAAAATAAAAATAATAAAATAGATTACAAAGAGAAGCCAATTTTGACCTTGTCAAGTTGATTCTTCTGTTTCTATGTTTAGCATATCCAAAGTCTGGCTCGTGGGCCTATTACTCTCAATGATTTATTTTATCTGGTCCACAGCATTGGTCAGTAAATCAATAATGTGAAGCTCACCAGAGTATAATTTTTTTTCCCATACAAAATGTAATTTTACATTTCACCAGTAGATGGCAACAGACCTCAATCCCTGGCGTTTGAGTGAATTGTTCAACGCAAGCTCAGTTTCAGTGGCTGTATGGTTTAGCATCGCACATCGCAACGTCAGCTGCATAAAACAAGGCTAGGTTTCCGTGTGCGTTAGCTGACGCGCAATGATTTGCGTTATCCTTTTAACCAAGGCCGTGTTGATTCTCTTTTTTTATCTTTTTACATTCCCTTCATGATAGGCACACCAAGTCCAGTCCAATAATTGCAAATTTACTTGGGCCTTCTGTCGTTAAACCAATCATATGTGGCCCAGCGCAGTTGAACTTAATGTACAAAAATGCTATTTTTACATTTACCAGTAGATGGCAGCAGACCTCAAATCCCAGCGTTTGTCGAAGAGTGAATTGTTCAACGCAAGCTCAGTTTCAGTGGCTGTATGGTTTAAAATGGCAACGTCAGCTGCATAAATCAGTAAAGGCTAGGTTTCCGTGTGCATTAGCTGAGATGCGATGATTTGCGTTATCCTTTTAACCAAGGCCGTGTTGATTAATTTTTTTTGTCCCGCCATGATAGGCACACCAAGTCCAGTACAATTATTGAAAATTAATTTCGGCCCAGCACAGTTGAACTTAATGTATAAAAATGCTATTTTTACATTTTCCAGTAGATGGCAGCAGACCCATTGGGGTATGATGACAGACCTTAATCCCTAGTGAACTATTTGTCATTGACCATTCAGTCAAAAAGCACTTCAACTCCAGCAGCTTCATGCTTCTATATGGGAACATCAGCCGCAGAAAACAGTCGAGGCTACGGTTCGGTGTGCGTACGTCCGACGGCTGACAACTTTAACGTCTGCATCGTCCATTTATACAAGGCCGTAAACAAATGTGAAGTGACAGATTCCAATTTTTAGTTTGTGTTTATGCGTCCCGCACCACTTGAACTGTTAAGCGCACACTTTTCTGATAAAAGCAGATGTTGAGGTACCTCACGGTCCAACATGCAGCAGCATAATCAGCTGTGACATCTGGCTTTAACACTTTCCCGCTGTGGTTACCTTGGAACGGCTCCTGCATCGGCTTAGGAGCTGCTGAAAGAGCAACATGGCATCATCCAGAGTCGACACCACTGCTGCTGCTGCTGCTGCTGCTGCTGCTGCTGCTGCTTTATGCCAGTTGTAAATCACACACGCTCACTCACACGTCTGACTCCACTTAACAGTTCAAGTGAATCTCACTCCGGCCTCTGTACCAGCCACCGTATGGAACACATTTGATTCAGGGTGAGCCGTCAGTGCAGCCAAGTGAAATTCAAGCACCAGGCATGAATCGAAAATATATATATTTTTTTTATCATTTTGCTTAACTCTATCCCTCACACACACACATATACTGCACTTGCTGCACATTACTTCATGTTGCATGACAGCCGTGATAGGTTTACAGCTAAAATTTGCTTCGGTCACAAGCAGGGATGGTGTAATTAGCAGAAATGAGCACACATCACGACACAGCTGTGCTCAGCAGACGTTAATCACTTGAATAGCAACTGTAGGCTTAAGTAAATGACTAGATGGTTTTGGCAGGAGCCTAAACACTTCAGTGAAATCAGTCACTGGTCTAACATGGCTGAACTCACTTTAAATGGTCATTTGTTTTAGTGACGGGCCAATGTGGGTAAATGCTACATATGGCCTCAAAACAAGGGTGGAGGAACATACGTCATGTCATACGTACGTACGTATGACATCTGCTGGTGTAAATTCATATGGGGACATTAAATAGCCTCATATTTAGATCCACCTATTTACTGCATTATGTTTAATACCTATATGTTTCAACCTTGGGGACGCAACCCCATCTGGGGCCACCTGGTATTCAAACGGGGCCACTCAAATTTTCTTTAGCAATGTCATTGGATTCATGAAAAAAATTGTGTTTTTTTTACTAATTATTCAACATACAGTATAATAAATCAATACAGACAGGAAGGTTTGGAGAAAAAGCTAGAGAAGACAAATTGAGATGGTTTGGAAATGTTCAGAGGAGGGACAGTGGAGACATTAGTAGAAGAATGATCCTAGAGATGGAGCTACCAGGTAGGAGACAAAGAGGAGATTGATGGATGCAGTGAGGGAGGACATGGAGGTAGTTGGAGTCAGAGTACAAGATACAGAGGACAGGGGGAGATGGAAGATGTTGACTGGCTATGGCAACCCCTGAAAAAGGGACAAGTCAAAGGAGAAGAAGCGTCTGGGGAGTCTCCAGTCTGCTTTTTCAACCCCCAAGCCACCCTTGCCCCGACAAAATTATGAATTTGCAACACTTTTTTTTTTTTTTTACCAAACACGATGAAAGATTAACCATGTTTCTTTTTTTTAACTGTTCTTGAAAAAAAAAGATAAAAAATACAATCACACAGATTGTGAACAATTAACAATTTTTTTTTGCAATTAAAACCTAATGTTGTTGCTCCTGGGCTCCAGGGCAGGGGAGTCAAACTCAATTCCACAGCCGACCACAATTATCTGACGTGAAGTCATGGGCCAAACAATAATTTCTTAAAAAGTTCACTGTAAATGTGCAAGTTTTCCCTTCTGTTAAGATATTAAATGCTGATATTTTTCATATGAAAACATTGAATCTGGAACAATCCAAGTTGAATATTTTCAACAGACCAGAAATTAAATAAGAAATAAAAGCCACATCAGCGGTATTTGCTTCTTATTCTGTCTCTTCATTTCTTGTCAGATGTGTATAAGAGACAGGTGTTTATGCGTCCCGCACCACTTGAACTGTTAAGCGCACACTTTTCTGATAAAAGCAGATGTTGAGGTACCTCACGGTCCAACATGCAGCAGCATAATCAGCTGTGACATCTGGCTTTAACACTTTCCCGCTGTGGTTACCTTGGAACGGCTCCTGCATCGGCTTAGGAGCTGCTGAAAGAGCAACATGGCATCATCCAGATGTGTATAAGAGACAGAGGGGGAGTCAAACTCAATATCATTATCTGGGCCAAACAATAATTCTTAAAAAGTTCACTGTAAATGTGCAAGTTTTCCCTTCTGTTAAGATATTAAATGCTGATATTTTTCATATGAAAACACTGAATCTGGAAGAATCCAAGTTGAATATTTTCAACAGACGAGAATTAAGTAAGAAATAAAAGCCACATCAGCGGTATTTGCTTCTTATTCTGTCTCTTCATTTCTTGTCTTTCCAGATCTTTTATTGATAATATTTATAACAGACCTACAACAAAAATGAATTGAGCCACAACAAAGCACACACCACGGATACTGCCAATACAAAAAAGGCTAAACACTTTAGTAAATTTGATATGAGCATGAGGGTCAGATATAATCACACTGAGGGCCAGATTTGGCCCCCGTACCTGAGTTTGACACCTGTTTTGACCTATGTGTCAAACACAGACGGAGGACGCCATATCTAGTCCATATGTGCGTGGAGTATAGACCTATATATTGGATTTGAGGAATATGAACCGTTAGAACAAGTCTTTCTGGTGAAGCCTGTGAAAAAAAAAACCAAATTTACTATTAAATTGTTATTAAAAGGATCCAGAAAAGCAGCAAATACAGATTTATTTTCTATTTCTATTTAGATTGATCATGTTTTTATCATTTTTCTAACACTAAGATCGGATTGTTCCACATTTAAAAAAACGAAACTTTATTTTGAAAGTTTTGCGTTCTGCAGTGGAAGGGATAACATGAAGAATTGCAGTCGATTTCTCAATACATTTTTAATTTTTCCTGCCATATTGTCAATGAAAAGTTCGATGCCCTGGTTCTAAAGTCTAAAAAGTATGTTGAGATGCAGAGTGGTCCTCCTCAGACCTTTACAGCAGTCACATTATCGACTGTGGGTCGGACTAAGCAGTCAATCATAGTCTGGGGCGTCCAAGCATCAAATTAAGAAGCAACAGCAGCTTAAGGCCAACTGGAGGAAAACACCGAGCGCGGCAGCAACAGGCGGTCGGTCAGTGATGACTTCCTCATTATCATGATTCTGTCAGTTCATTTTTAACCCTCTAACCCACCGTGTCCGTTCCTCTACAGATTTCCCGGGAGATTATGGGAACATTCATTATTCATCACTGGCCGTCGTCTTGTCGTAGCTGCTGCTGAAGCTTTTCATAAAGTCAGCAACCAAACAGTGAGTGTTTCATCTTGGGAGGAACGCCATCAAAGCCTGAGAGCTTCACTGGCAAACTTTCTGACCTCACTTCACCTCCATTTCACTGTTCTCCTGTTCAGAGGAGCAGCAGCGGAGCCAACAGTGTGTCACTTGTCTCCTGAACAATGTGGTGTATTAAACCTGTGTGTGTGGAGGTGGGAGGGGGCAGTGTGTGTGTGTGTGTGTGAAAATGTACATTTAGTGCTAGGACTCATTTTCTAAAGTAATAAAAGTGACAGTGTCATAAAGATTTGAAGGAAAAACTGCTGTGGAATGTGAGGAGTTCATCATTCACCAGGAAACGTGGAATGAAGAACGTTCCCCAGCGTTGCATTCAGTGCTGTTTTACAAGAGCCACGCTGATTCCCCCAAAGACTCTTCTTCGGGGGCCAAACCTCCAAATATAATTTCCTATAAATATATCGAGCAAGGCACCAATATTTTGCTTTTTATCCGAAATATTGTCCAAACGCTATATAGAAATCAAAAAGGGGATGATTATATAAACAGATTATTTGAATGAGCCGCAATGCTGCCACCTAGTGGCTTTCATTTTTAAATCGAGTCGTTTATCCCCGAAAATATTTCCAGGGCACAAATTATTAGATGAGACCCAGGCTTTGTTATAAAATTATCATTATTGGAGGAACAAAAAAAGATTATATTTAAAGATATTAAAGATTATGTTATTATCGGACCAACAATAATTGTCAGTTGATTATTGGACTGTTAAAATATTTGTTAAATATAATCAAAAGACACATAAAATATTAAGAATAAATAAAAAATAATTCACAGTTTCACTGCTGATTATTTGATATTCTGTTTGTTGAGTCGTAAAATGTTTGCCATGAGTCTGCGTATGTAACATATATTCAGGGCATATGTGTCAAACCTAAGGCCTGCGGCCCAAATACAGTCCGATAATTTTTTTTTTTTTGATGCAATGCTAACTATGCATCCTTTAATGTGTATGACATCACTGATTTAAGCGGTTGTTTGGTAAGAATCAAATCATTGCGCACCACACTGATAATTAGCTCCTAACAACATCAGCGTTAATAACATTTGCTATTTGTAGAATTATTTAATTGTGATTTTCATTCTAGAACCCAAGGTTAGCTTGACTGTATCCCAATGGTTTGTTCTGTGTCTCCAGCCTCTTATAGTCCAGGTCAAAAGAGAAAACCCAGGCAGAGGTCAGCATCCTTGCTGAGACGTTAAACATAACAAGGAGAGGAACATGATGAATGTCTTCTCTACAGGAGCTGCAGAGATTGGTGGTAATGCGTCAGTAAAGACACGGAGACGTCTGTCTTATCAAATCAAACCTCAGACGCGTCGACGTCTGTGTCAGCCTCTCTGACGGCGATGCTCTCTGACTGAAAAACAATTCCTTTTTTGTCTAAATCTTTGCTACTTCTGCAGGTTTGGCAAAAATACTGCTGTTTTTACAACTTGTGACACAGTGCATCTATGCAGTTATGTCTGCTTCACTGCTTCATTCCAGGGACAAAAGGAGCCGTAAATTGGCTGCCAGGGAAGCCAACAAAGAAATGTGTCATGATCATAAATACAGCACGCTCAGACGCCTCTCCCTGTTTAAATCAACCAGCAAATAAATAAATAAGAAAATCACTTTACCCAACAGTGACTTGGTCACTTTTTCCCCTCTTTATGGCACTAATGTGAAAAATCCTCCTGTGTTTTTGCCAGACTTGTGAGCTCACTCCTTCTGTTTCAAATCAAAGTCCTGCTTGTTTAAGAAATGCTCTATTGTTTTCTTTCTGCAGAGAAATGATCTGAATTTGAGATTTTTTCCACTGGTTTCCAAACTGCACCTGCACCTTTCACCAGGTTTATGACTTTTATGAGGGAAAAAGGCAATACAAATTTACAACACGGCATTAAGGTAAATTTAATTTCGGCAAAAATGTCGATAACGGCAAGAAAACGGCATTGAGGCAATAAAGACTGTCTCCGTGCGAGGCAATAAAATAATCATGGAAAATTCAATGAAAGTTACTTTACTACACACTAGATTAAATTACAAATAACTACAACAGTATGGTTTTTAGGACGGCAGATCATTAAAACTCCTCTTATTCCACTGTAATGTTTGAAACGTAATTCAATGCTAAATACTGACCCAAAATGAAGACAATTTAATGTGATGAATATATTTGAATATACTCAAATTAATAATTAATTTTACTTGAGGTTGTGCTGGTAAAAGATTAAGGCCAAATTGGCAAACTTTATGTTTTTAATGTAAAAATTCAAGAAATTGTGTCTGGATTCTTAATCTATAAAAAATATTTTATAATTCTATCTATTATGAAATAAAGCACCAATAAAAGTAAGATCAGGAAAAACAAAAGTAGTTGAAAGTAGGTTTAAGGTGCAAACATCTTTGTTTAGACAACATCCATAAAAGCTGTTATAAATTAAACTTCTTTTATCGACACAAAAAGATCAATAATAATATTTGATATCAAGATCCAAAGCAATAAAGGGGAAAAATTCTACACAGAAATATTCAAAGATTACTCAAGTAACTATGTTACTTTACTAAAAGTAACTGAAGACTACAGCAAAATTTGCTGAAAGGTCTGAAACATATGTTATATTCAGTGTTGGGACTAATGCGTTACTTTTAACGCCCTTACGTAACAAAACTACTTTTCTCGGTAACTAATAACGATAATGGACGGAGAGAGAACTGTGTGTGTGTGTCAGTGTGTGTGTGTGTGGTAACTCTCACAGTCTTGAGTGAAAGACGGCCGTGCACACTAACTGAACCTATGCGTTCAGGTTTCAGAGTTCACGTTACAGACTAAGCCAATCAGAAAGAGACCTGGGCGGGTCTTCTTGCCTTATAGGGAAATAATCAACAGTACACATCCACAAGCAAGACGATGGAAAATGGCAAGCTGAGGTAACAATTAAGATGTCTGTCAAAATGTCTAAACATCTATTTTGTTTTTATTTTAACACTACATTTCATTAGGATAGTTGCTACGGAACAAAACACTAAACTTTTTTAATGTGTTTTTAAAGTAAACTTACTAGTCATTAGTTACTTTTATAATTTAGTAACTTTTTCAGAGCAGTAACTAGTAAAGTAATGAGTTACTTTTTTAAAGTAACTTTCCCAACACTGGTTATATTTTTGTAACAGCTGTAACAGTTTTTAACTAGTTGCCTGAGCAGAATGTCAAAATCTGATCCTATTTTTTTTTTACCTCACCTCAACAAGTTTGGTCTGGAGAAAATCAAACCTCAGAAATTGAGAACTTTCCCCAGTTGTTGAGAAACTTTTCTTTTTAATGCGAAACAACACGACCTCCTGAGATTCGACCAATCAATATCTTTCACCCCTGATCCGAGCTCATTCCTAACAGCTGTGCTGCGAACACACACACACACACACTATCTGCATTCCTAATGTGCGCAGTGAGCAAAGACAGAGCACATTTATTCATCTCCTTTTTTCTCCTTAAAAAAAAAAAAAAAAAAACAAAGTCTGAGTGGAAAACCACACTGACCAAGAGACTGTCAATACGTAGGCCTAAATTACTTTCTACTTCTTTGCCGTCCAACAGCATCCACGGAGACTCTAAACACTGCAGGAGACTCGTCACTTCTAATTATCGGTGGTTTTGCTACATAAAGCAGGTGTGAGTGTGTGTTTGTCTGATGAGTGAGACTTGATGATCGGCCTCTTCTCCAAGTATCTTAGTGTAAACGGTTCCTTTGCGTTCCAAACACAGTTATCATTTTTTTCTGAGTTCTGCTTGGAACTTTGATGACTTGTAACTTCTGTCGAATTCTTGTTAATGACATTCTTTTCCAAGACGAAAGCTAAATACAAACCAGACACTAAGTTGTCTGGGGCTAAATGACTGTGTGTAAATGTACGGATAAAATTGTTAACTGAAAAAAACAGACATGGAACAACACGAGAGGAGGAACAAGTGAAGGTGACAGCCAATCAGAGCAATGATTGACAGTAGAAAGCATATAGCTGTTATAGCTATATGGGGCTCGGAAAGGGGCTGATTATTAAAAAAGATTATTTGAATGAGCTGCAATGCTGCCATCTAGTGACTTCCACTTTGAAATAGAGTTGTTTATCCCCCAAAATATTTCCAGGGCACAAATTATTGGATTAGACACAGGCTTTGTTATAAAATTAGCATTATTGGAGGAAAAGAAAAGATGATATTTAAAGATATTAAAGATTATGTTATTATCGCACCGATAGATAGATAGATAGACAGACAGACAGACAGACAGACAGACAGACAGACAGACAGACAGACAGACAGACAGACAGACAGACAGATAGTTACAATAACAATAATCTGGACCCAATCAAAAAAATCAAATGGGCCACTTCCAGACCCCGACCCTTACTTTGCCCATACCTGCTCCAGTCTACAAGGAGAACTGTTTCACTGATTAAATTCCAACCAGGGCTGAATTGAAATACAGTTCCAATTCTTATCCAAACCGACGCCACCCAAATCACATTGCTCCACACTGTGAGCCTTCCTGTGGGTGGGGAGCTCAAAGGATGTAGCAACCTGGAAGCTTGTGGATTCGGACATGAGCATGAGCACTTTGCAGTCATATCTGGTTTTGTTGTGCGTTTTTTGACACAAAATGTCAACAGGTGTGGTGTTAAAGCCTCCTCAGAGTTGATGCTTCTTTTTTTCAACCTTTCTTTTCTCCTCCGGTCACTGTTAACCTCAGGTCAGGCCACCAGTCTGTTCGCCTCCGAGCAATTTAACGCAGATCGGATTAAACACGTCAGAGGATGAAAAACAATGCTTTTCCGCCGCCTTAACATCCTTGAGACAGGACATGGATGAGGACACCACGGCTGTAACCACGGTAACCCCCCTCTTTCTCTGAGAAACCAGACATCCCAGAGACAGACTGCATTAGGTCGGGATGTTTTACACGCACATTGGACATTAATCAGTCGGATTGTTTTATTTCTGGAGGGTTAGGGTGATTAGGAGAAGAGAGAATGAATAAATAAGTAGGAGACTGGAAACAAAAGAGGGGCCATGCATAAGTTTCATGGAGTGTTACGCCCTGCTGGGAGACCACCTGGCCTTACTGAGGTCTACGACGTAGGACCGTTTCCAAACGTGCGCCCAGGGAGCCCTCAACAAAGTAACGCATCAAATAGTCTTTTGAAAGACTCTCTGAGGAAAATACCTAGGAAATAACCTTAGAAATTAACTAAATTGAGAGGAATGACACTGCCCCCACACAACTTCCAGTTTTCTCACTACCTGCAGGAAGTCTCACAGTAGGGTGCTGTGTGATTTGGGTGTCAGTCATGGAGACTTCTGCCCTTGAGACTTGGTAACAGATGGGCAGATGTAGATGACGAACAAGACGATTCCAATCAGGTTTTAATTTCCGCGTCAGCAACACTCTCTTCTCAACTTCCTTGTTTTTCTGCTCGACAACAGCTTTCAGTCGCCATCTGGACCTCTGATTGGCTGTCGACCTAATTTATTCTTGCTGTTTACATGACAGAATCAGTTATTAATAGGACCACTTATTTAGCATGTTTCTTACATGTCACTTCAACAAGTTAACTTTCAAAGTACATCGATATATCCCATCATCCTGGTGGCAGTTGGGGCTTAACGGCTAAGGGAGCGGACCCACGTCTGGAGGGTTTCAGGTTTGAGTCCATCGGCTGCCTAGTTAAGGTGCACTATGGTAGCGTCCCCACACACTGCTCCCCGTGCCAAGAGACTAAAAAAAAATGAAAGAGGATAAGGTCGAATCCTAGTTGTACTCCTACCTTGAACCCATGAGTAATTCTGACTGCACACCTGATCCACAGCAAAGTCTGGTGGTAGAAACATTGTCTTTGTCCTCACCACTGTCCTCTGCTACTGGAGCCTCATTTACCCAAAGAGTTTGATTATTCTTCATAAATCTTATGAAGACGGTGCAAAGTTTGTTATTATTGATCGATAAATATTTCTCTTAGGACAAACTGTCTCAAGGTCCTCAGAACTGAGCCACTGAAATCTAATTTACTGCTTTAATCTGAATAAATGTGCTAACTGGCTGAGGAGACGATGCAGCTGAAGAGGGAGTCAGGACTCACAGACACATGTGTTCCTGCATATATATACATATATAGCTTTTAAATTCCTGTCTTTAATACATATCTACAACATACATACAATATAAATAGGACAAAAAAAAAACAAATGTCGGGTCCTTTGATTGGTTGAATCAAATAGTTTCCAATATGGTTCAATGTAAAAAAAATGAAATAAAATCCACAACCTTTAATAGATCGCCCTCTAGTTGTGAGTTGGTTACTTAAAAGGTGAGATTTTCACCTGACATATACCAAAAAAACAGTAAAATATGTGTACATCATAGATAGGCGGAGGGATGGAAGGACAGACAGACAGACAGACAGACAGACAGACAGACAGGCAGACAGACAGATAGACAGATAGACAGATAGACAGATAGATAGATAGATAGATAGATAGATAGATAGATAGATAGATAGATAGATAGATAGATAGATAGATAGATGATCAGGTTATTAAAACTAAAGTCTGTTTCATAGCTGTAGAGAAAACATTTGCCTCATCTTCATCCCAGCTCTTTATTTTGACCCACCATGAATCAGAGTTGGACACTTCTCTTCTAGAGATGTCCAACCTTGACGTCCTTAACACACTTCTGTTCCACATGCTAGTGGTTGTCCTGGATTTGAAACCACATACTGGACACTCCATTAGTCCAACAAAT
>JAFBJS010014337.1:7555-50862 GCA_016785265.1 Paraplagusia blochii
TTTTCAGTTAGGACACATTTTCGTTTTAGTTAGTTATAGTTTTTTTAATTTAATGATCGTTTTAGTAGTTTCAGTTCACAAAGAGTTTTTTTTCAGTGATCGTTTTCGGTTTTTTTTCGTTAGTTTTCGTTAACAATGATAACCCTGCAGTGCAGTGGAGGAGGATATGAGCAATAGAAGCTGAGGCACGCTGATCTGGCAGCTGTTGCCCAACACCAGGGCTGAGAGGCAAAGTTGCACCCAGTGGAAGTAGTCTGCAGGGGATTTGCAGCCACCTCAACATCTATGCTACTCAGGAAGTTGGGGGTGCGAGTGAAGGCCCACAGGCAGCGGTCAGGGACCTCTCCAGGGCAGCTGAAAAGGGGAGCCAGTGGCTGTGGATTAAAAGGAAGGACCAGACCTTGGCCTCTAAGTGACTGATGGCTGCTGGGGGTGAACCTGGGACGCTGGGATTCACTGCTGAACCCTTTAGAGGTGTTATAAGTCTGTCAGCAAAACGACTACGAAGGAGGCTGTCCACTTCTTTTTTTTTAGAACCCGGCCAGCCCCCAGGGAGCAGCGTGTGGGGACCACCACCTCAGCGGTAAATTGTTGGTGTGGGGCATTCAAACCAGCATGGTGTGCTTTTAATATTATTATATCCCTTTGTCACCATCCTTAATATTTCAAGATTTCAAGAAGCAGTTGACAAATATTAATTATTATTAATGTATTAAGACAAAATCACAATGAGGAAAAGATAGATAGATAGAACTTTATTAATCCCCGAAAAAGAAGATGTTTGAAGCCATGTTTTAAAAACTGACAGCCTTCACCTTTAAATGGCCATTGAGGGGTTAAAGAGTTGACAATGTGTTGCACCTCTTCAGTCCATTACCTGCTGAGTTGATAGTAAACCTTGTCTCCACAGCATATTTGTCTCTGCCGTCTGACTCCATCACTTGTCTCCCCTCATCCTTCTCATTCATCTTTTTTCTGCCCTCAATTCCAGGATTTATATCTTCAACAGCCCAACAGTTTCAACGCAGGGCTGATCTGATGGTTCCGACGCTCATCCACGGCAACATCTTCATCACTGTGTTCAGTGATTTATTTATCGAATCGCAGCTCCTCTATCTGTCTCTGCACCTGGTTTCTGCTGTTTAGAGGCCCCAGAAGACAGTGGGAGTAGTCAGTGGAATCAGGACTCTGCGGTGATTGATTTCCTCTGGTTCTCTTCACTCACTCATGATACACTCCTCAGAGTAGAATAAGTAACATCTGTGTTTTCACTTGCTCCAGCTGTTTTTCTGCTGCCGCCTTCGCGGGGTCAGGGGGTAGAAAGACTGAAGTAGACGGACGCATCTGCCTCGCTGATTGTGACGGCGTAAAACCAGACAAACGTCGTTGATTGAGTGAGGAGTGACAGCAGAGCTGTTCGCTGGACCATGCTATCAGCAGCTGTCATTTATTTTTGAGTGCTATTAAAATCATCTCAGTGATGAATAAAACATCTGCACAAATGTGAGCAGGCACGGCTGGAATTCTCTCATGATGTACGTTGTCAAATAGAGAAACAATAGAACCCTTTGTTTTTTACCAGGGCCCAAAAGTAGTCCATCCATACTTTTGGGCCCTGAGAGACTTAATGAAGGTTATTATTATTTTGCATTGATTCATTTCAAAATTCATAACAAGATTCTTGTTTTCTGTCTTCAACACAGAAACAAATCAAACACAGGGATCAACAGTGCAATGGAAATTTAACTTTGCCTTTACCCCTGGTACTGAATATTAATAAAAAAACAGACATTAAAAAGGGGGGCCTGGGAGGGGGCCAGGGTACACATATAACAACATTGGATGACATCATTGTGAAAAGAAGGAATTACTTGGAACTGAAAAGATCTCAGATTCACTTCCTTTTCTTAATTTGCACCCAGTTAGAGCACAGGTCTATTAAAGGCTCAGGGCCTTAAGGAAAGTTAACAAGATGTTTTTAAATTTAAAATAATTTTAATACATCTGAGAAGTAGTGGCCTAGTGGTTCAGGAGGCGGACTCTGGTCCGCAAGGCTTCAGGTTCTAATCCACCAGCTGCCAGGTTGCCGCTGAGGTGCTATGCGTACTGTCCAGGCCCAGATAACTTACAGTGGCCTCACCACGCACAAGATGGCTGACGGTATAGGCAGGTGTGATTTGGGTGGCAGTCATGGAAACTGCGGCCTTTGAGACCGAGTAAAGGAAGAGGATGAAGATGAATTATTTAATTAATGCATTTGCTGTTATATAAAATTGAAGCAGTTTTTTTTTTGCTTGATAGCTGTGTACTTCTACTTCTACTAATACTTGAATAATTCTATTGAATTACTTATTAAAAATTCTAAAATATCTGGTTGGGCCGGTATACATTAATAACATTTACTTTTTCCAAGAATTTCACAGCAGTTAAGGTTTACTCTTCTCATCTAACCTGAGACTTTCACAGTTCCACTTCCTTCACGTTCAGATCTCAAGAGCAGATAATTTAAAAAAAATATATACTTCACTTGTTTCACAAGAAAAACAGAAGAGCAATGTGAGGGGCGTAGAAAGTGTTGACTTTTTTTTTTTTTTGATGATCGTACAGTGGCATGGGTTAAAGCTGAGGTGTGATAAAATGATTTACTAATAAAGACAAACCAACAGAATTGAACGACCAAAGTTATTTTGTGGAGTCAAACACAATGGGTGACTTTTGAAGAAGACAAAAAAAAAAAAATGCAGTAGTGAAAGAACTGGGAAGATGAAAGTATTGCGAAAGTCTCCAGTCAGCTGATCTTGAAGATGCAGTGACCTCACTTATCAGTCGGACAAAACTCAGCTAGCGACCAATCCAGCAGCAGTCGACAGTCTGTCCTCAAGGTATGATTTGTTTATTTGCAGTAATTCAATTTAACCCTATATTTTAGCACTCTCAGCCCTCATTTTATTACATTTATATTTTTATTATTTTTTGTGGTGCATAGCTAATTTTTATTACTTTTTTTATATTTGAATTTAACCTTTTTTAATCGTAGGGTTCATCATAGATGAATCGTAGATTTGCTTTTTTATCTTTTTTAAACGCCAAGTTTGAACCTGTTTTTGCATGTATTTTCATTTTTATGCTTTTTTTCTACTTTACCTTTGTTAATTTTCTTTCTTATTCCCACAGATATCTTCAATTTTTTTTTTACATTGTTAAGAAAATGGAGGATAATGAAGAAGAATTCTACTATTATGACAACTACACTTACGTTCCTTCAGAGGAGACAGTTCAGGAAAATGTTTTTCATCATGAATCCACATGCTTTAGCGACATTCTGTGTATGACTCTGCTGGTGGCCAGCGTTGTTATTTTTCTGCTGGGCTTCTGCGGAAACGCTTTGGTCATTTGGATTTCTGGTTTCAAGATGAAGAAAACGGTCAATACCACTTGGTACCTTAGTCTCGCTATCTCCGACTTCCTCTTCTGCGCCTTCTACCCATTCAGCATAACAAACATGGTGATGGAGCAGTGGATTTTTGGCCCTTTCTTATGCAAGTTCACCTCCTCCGTAATGTTCCTCAACATGTTCAGCAGCATCTTCCTGCTGGTCGTCATCAGCATCGACCGCTGTATCTCCGTTGTGTTTCCGGTTTGGGCCCAGAACCAGCGCACTCCCAACAAGGCGTCCGTGATTGTGGTGATTTGCTGGATCTTCAGCATCGTTCTGAGTTTTCCCTCCATCATCTTCCGAGATGTTGCTCACCACCTGGGAAGGGGTATTTGCCGTAACAATTACACAACAAAAAACACTCACAACTTTGTGGCAATGAGTCGTTTCGTCGCAGGGTTCGTGGTTCCTTTCATTGTCATCATCATATGCTACTCAATCATCATGCTCAGGCTGCGCAACAACAGAATGGCCAAGTCTAACAAACCCTTCAAAGTGATGACTGCATTAGTTGCTACCTTCTTCCTGTGCTGGCTGCCCTACCATGTGTTTGTTCTCCTGGAGGTGAACTACCAGAAGATCGACCGTGACATTTTGACAGCCGGACTGAAAATTGTCACGTCTATGGCTGCAGCAAACAGCTTCCTCAATCCAGTGTTGTATGTTTTCATGGGTAATGACTTTAAGCGGAAGTTCAAGAGCTCCGTGCTGTCAAAAATGGAGAATGCTTTGGGAGAAGAAGGTCGCACCATCAGCCGTTACTTGTCCCGGTCCAGCTCCATGGATGGCAGAGCGTCCACGCACATTTAGGCATGTCATGCCTTTCAGAGGACTTCAAAACCTGCACTTCCCCTATACAAGCAGGTAGTAAGAAACAAAACACTGTAACGGTGTATATTATGTCTTGTGCTGCAGACAGCAGAGTGAAATATGTTTCATTCAGCTGGAGATATTTCAGGGAAATGTTTCTGAATCCGTATGATAGAAATAAAAAAAGGATATGTGATTAAACATATCTAATGCATGCATGCAAACACAGAAATGTGGTTAGAAGGTTGGACGTTAGAATCTCTTCTCTAGACATGTGAAAGAAAATTGTTTTCATCAGGCCAAATTCAATTTTAAACCTGTTTAAGGCACCGTGCCCAGTCTGCTATTTGATTCTGCACATCAAACCTGAAGCTGACTGTTAAGGTTTGTTCACAGACAAAGACAGCTGCTTTCTGTGTGTTACTATTTGACAGTAGCAAACATTAGAAAAATATTGTCAATAAATAATTAACATAAATAAGTCCAAAAAACAATTATGAATGTATAAATGATGTGGTACAAAAAACTCTGCCTATACTCATTTGCATGAATGGTGTGTACTTTTTAAGTGAAATATTGTGAAATGAATGTACAATAAATCTTTTATTTTTGAAATTCATTTTGAGATTCTCATATTGTTCCCTCTGAAAAGTACAAACAATAAATGGATTTACTACTGTCAAGTACACTATTACTATAATAATTCATTCATCTGCATTTGTTACTGGGTCTCAGGGGCAGCGGTCTCATCACTACCACCCAAATCACACTACACCATACCATCAGACTCCCTGATGATCAGAGCACCTCAGAGGCAACCTGGCAGCTGGTGGATTAGAACCTTAAGCCCCCCAGACCCAAGTCTGCTTCCTTGACCACTTGGCCACTACTGCTGCCATAATGACAACAACTCTAAGAGTAAAGTTAAATCAATTCTACTGCTAAGTACATGACTAACACTGAAAGAAGAATCAGCATTAAAAACCGTGGCAACCACACGATGACAGGGATGCATCATAGTTTCCATTGTTACGTCATCTTTGACTGACAATGACTATCATGAAATTTTTAAACCAGTCATGAAACTATAACTCACAGCCCCTTCATTATGGATCATTCCTCCTCGAGGGGAATGAGGTGCTACTCCGACTGTAGCTCCAGGTCTAATCCTACTCAGGTTTGATCCTCTGCTCTTATCAAATCCTTCATTCAATTACAGTGAAAAGTTATTACCCTGACAGCTGGGATGTGCTGATTTGTTAGGTGAAATGTGCAGAGCCACTTGATTTTAATCTAGTTTCAGGAAAAGAGCTTCATGTGAACAGGACTTAAAAAAAGGCCCAAACAGGATCGCCTCTAAGCACCATGTGTGCAGCACAGCAAACTGACCACAGTGCAGTATGTTTGCAATAGATATGTTGACAAGCGGAAAAGAGGTTGCATGACAGCGGCAGCCAATCAGAACTCTTCGCCTCTTCTGCTTGATTGTGGGACTGCATTAGTCATAGCCTACTCTGTCACACCATTTTTCATTCAGGACACGTCATCCAGATCTGTACCAGGTGATTCTTTAGGCCTTGAATGAAAGCAATCCAGTTTATATACATACTCTTTTATTTATTAGGGTTGATCAACTTACATTCGTTCCATAGAAAATACATTCAAGTGTGACACCTACACTCAGGAAGTGCCCGTCTGTCAATGGAGGTGAGAGCCAATAAGGTTTAAAGCGTGTGTTAAAAATAGACTCACCTCCCGTTATATTTGTTGCCATACAAATATTTCTAATGTGTCAGCAAACATTATAAAAATAGATTTATTTTAATTTTCATTATTATCATTATTGAAAATGGAGGACATTTATTAACCTCTCCATTGCTCACACTCACCGGCGCTTTGTTCATACAGTGGTATAAGCAAAGCGCCTCAGGTTCAGGTACACATTTTTGCAAATCTACCCATATGGTATAGAGCACACTCTGTGCCTCGGTACGACCAGCCTGGCTCTGGAAATGGAACAGAATCCTTCACGCGTTAGTTATCCACCCGCCTTATCCGTATCGTAGCTCCTCTTATTACAAAGCAATAAAACAGCTTCTCACATTCAGGATGATTAACTGAAACTTCGGTGCATTGGTAATGAAGTCTAAGGCTGAAGACAGCCCGGAGTCCGTGGTCATAATCTCTAAATCCTCCGTGATCTTTGGGCCAAGAGTTGCACAGCAGAGTGTGCTTTTTGGATTTCTGCGTCAAGTCCAGTGTCAGGAAAAACAAAGTCAAAGCGAGTGCTGCACAGCAGAGATAAGTGAATGCTGCAGAGATCAGAGATTTTTTTTTCTCCCTCTCACTCTGTCAGTGCCTGCAAGAGGGATTATTCATCTTCATTTGAGTTATTGACCTCCTTATCATTAAAATATTCTCTATGTGTAACATATAGTCAGCTGAATAATTTAACACACACTCACATCATCAGGTAGTTAAAGCTGGATTATTGCATTTTACCTCCAGGCCAGCATATCCATGTGGAACCCCTGTAGGTGCAGAGCAGACTGGAACATGAGACTATGTTCTAACAGGTGTTTACCTGGCAGCTGTAGGTTAGAGGGTTTATACAGTGTTACCCAAAAGGATTCATTCTGAGTCTACTATGGCTGCAGAAGAGGAGCAGCCCCCAACCCAAATAAATCAACCGCCATCATCAAGTAAACCATTTTATACATATAGGTATGTGGGAACAACGGTTAAGTAAACAAATATAAACACTATAACTTTTATCCTCTTTGGTTAACACATAATTTGTCCTGTGATATGGAATATTTCCAAATGAAAAGTATTAACCAGTTTAACCAGTAGGTGGTATTTGGCTGAAATGTAGAATTTTTTTTTTGGCTTTTCATCTGTGGTTGTAGTTTTGGTTCACACAACATACTAAGTACTTGTCATTAGTACATATTGGTGGGTACTTGTATAGAACAAAGAATAAACAACAAAGATACATTATAGCAGCCACTTAAGCTGTCAGTGTCAGTTTCAGCCTCTCCAGCTTTTTAACGGTGGATCAGAGAACAATTACTCAGTATTTTGTGTTGTAATTTTTGGGTCATTTAGGGCTGAATTTGAGAGACGAGGCTACGCTTAAATTTCAGAATAGGATGTTTTTTTAATCCCCTAGTTCAGTGTTTCCCAACCCACGGACCAGTTAAATGTCTGGTAAATTTTTTACGGACCATTCATTAGGTTGTGGCAGATAAATACCCCTTAATAAAATAAAATGTTCTGAAATATTTTCCTACCAATAAAATCTTCATACCCTAATGAACTGTGCACACATCAGGCATTTCTCAAGTACAAACAGCCTATAATTATCTGCTACCAGACATGGTTAGTATTAAATACTCATCAATCCAAACAGTTTATTAAATTTATCTGCGTCATTTTGAGTTTTTTGATGATGGAATCCTAGCCATTCTATTGTTTAGTTCTTCTTTTGATATGGGTATGGATCAAGTGGAAGTAATAGCCAGATGGGGCCAAAAGGAAACATTATTTCTCTGCGGCCCGACACCAATTCACCAACGTACCGTCCCCGGCCCAGTGATTGGGGACCTCTACCTTAGGGGACACCCCTGCAACGCAAAGACTGTTCGCTGCTGATACAACCGTAAAGGGAGAAAGAAAGTAATGATAAAGGTGGGTAGTCAGGAACAAGGATGGAGTCGGGGGTGTCAACAGACAGGGACTTAGCATAGTGCCATTGACAGTGAAGCCACTTCTACAGATGCTTTGCGCACTAGGAGGAACTTGCAGTTCTCAGAGAAAACCCACAAATACACTGGGAATAACGTCACTCAGAAAGATCCAATGGGGATCAAACCAGTCAACCAATTTTCCTGCTGTAAAATCAAGTGTTTCAACAATATTGTTCATTAATGATGTTTGAATAGTTTTTGTTAGGGGGGGAAGCATATTCTTTAAACTGGGATTACGTAGTGTGACAAATATAGTTTGTAATCCCTGGAATTTCATTAAGTGTCATTTTTTTTACGTCAATTCAAATAAAAGATTTCCCCATTCCCTCATTTTGTCGAACACTATATTATTTTCGGCTATATTTTTTATCCACAACTGATCTCACACTGGAGGTTGTCCCCAACTGTTATCCAATCAGTAACTCACCCACGGGTCCACATGGACATGCTGACTGGGTATAAAAGTTTTGGGCCATGTAACTCCTATAAGTGGCATCAAGCAAAAACATCCAGCACAGTCACTTCTGCCTCCTTCATGTTAAGGCGTGTGCACATGCATAGAGCAGGAGAAGAAGTGCTTTTGTTCTTTTTACACATAGAAAAGATCATGTAAATAAAAACAAACTTCTGTTTTTCCTCTTGATAAATAAAGATGCTGCAAAAATCATAAAAAAGGAGAAAGAAAAAAAAAAGACAGTAGGAGAGTAAAAACACTTCAACAACAGTGACCTCAGAGGGAAAGACTTAAAACAAGCATTAAATGATGAGTCTCCAGAACAGAAGAGTGCAGGAAAGTGAGAAACGATGAGGAAATGAGGGGATCACAGATATCATCTCGGCATGTAGTCCTCGGGAACTCCAGACATGTTTCTCTTCTTCAAGACAGCGTCTACTGTTCTGATCAGCTCATTGATGTCTGCTCTCATTTCGCTCGTGTATGGGTCGTACTCAAGTTTCCTCAGCCCCGATCTCTTGAAGTTTCCATCCTTCTGGCCCTCCACGCAGAGCAGACGTTCCTCTGACACCTTCAGACCCAGGAACTGGACCATGCCCTTCAGCTGGGAGAATAGGTCTCTCTTCAGGTTCTCAAAGTGGACCACGTGGACTTTCTTCCCGTAGTTCAACCAGTCCAGTGTGTGGGAGGCCCACCATGGGGCGTAGTTCTTCACAAACTCGGGCCATTCTGGAGGACAGAGGAAAGAACCAAGAATCGTTCAACAGAGACAAATGGCTGTCAGTACAATGAGATACAAGGAAATTGAAAGCAAATTCCCAAACCTAAAATTAGACAAAAAACATCAACCTAAATCAAATGACCAATCATCAATTGCTTCCTATATATATATTTTTTTGTGTGCTTTTTTTCAGCTATTTACCTGGTTTCCAACCCAGCCCAATATTCTAGGCCCAGAAAAGAGACATTTACAGCATTTACTTAATTAATTGATTGTTAAAAAGTAAAGATGTTTATCTTTAATATAAATCATATATTTTAAGTTTAACAACACAATAACAGTGAGACACATCAATGAGTTTCTCAATCTAGTGTTGCTCAATTATTTATGAGTTAGCATGCTCTAAAACTGGCATTGGCAAACTAAGGCCCGGGGGCCAAATGCGGCTAGTTTATTCATATTATCTTACTTCTTTTATTTTTTTCTTTTACATTTATGAGCCATCTTTCTGGTCTTGATTCGGCCCACGTGTCCAATTTTAGGACCGCTTGTGGCCCGCAAGTCAAAAAGTTTGACCACCGCTGCTCTAAAATGTAATTAATACATTCGTTTTTAGTAAATTAAATTAGTCAATTAATTAAAAGGACAATTTTTTTTACCAAATATTCAACTATCTACAAAAATAACTGAAGTACTGATCATTCTTTAATAATGTCCAATTGTGAATTTTCTCCTCAATGTTTTAAAAGCTTCCAGTGTGAGTGAGGACATGAAGACTTCCAAGAAATGTGTGCTTTTCCTAATTTATTTATTTTACATCAACCAAAATAATCTGGTTTTATCAGGAGAGAAACAAGAAACATTCTAAAATCCTCACATGAAGTTAATACAGTATAGGGTAAAGAAATGCTGGGCTTGAAAGTTTAGAAATGATTTTTTTTTATTGCCTTGATAATATTGCATCTAAAATATTGATGGAGTGGGATTTCTGTTGTTAGTTTTCCATGAAAAGCATTTGTTCATACTCATTAATAGAACAGCGTCTGACTGGAGCAGATGTGGCAGTCGCTGTGCTGCACGAGTGCATGTCTTTACTGCTGGGAGAGGCTGCGGATACATTTTTAAAGTCTGCTGAGTTTGCAGTGCTGTCCCAGGCTGAGGACATTTCAGGACCAGCGTTTTGCCAAATATTATAATCCACATCTAAAAAAGCACAAGGCAGCAACATTTTGACGTCTGACCACTCCTCTGGCCAGTCAGTCAGTCAGTCAGGATTTGTCGATAAACTTTGTGCTGAGAAAGACTTCTGAAATGTTGAACTCATTTATAGCAGTGCAGCAGTCAATATGTCCATCAGACACGCAGGAGGCTGGTGTTCGATTCCCGAGTGGGTCTATATGTTTATCTCCACACTTTTAGTTAAATAACTTTGTCCATGGTTTGATCAATATGTGATTTTTTTTTAAATAAATGCCATATATTTTATGAGGTAAAATAATATATTTTTCAGTGATGTCCCCCTGTAGTCCCCCTGTAGAGACTGTGGAAGAGCATCAACATTGATGGACTGCTGTTATTGGAGTAAAAAAAACAAATCCCAGTGCTGCTTCAAATAACGTCGGAGAAGAAAAATTCATATCCAGTATTTATTCTTCATGGATTTATACAACAGGCAGTTGGTGTGCTGCACATTCCCTACCAAATACATTAGTTTATATTCAGCGCAGTGTCTCAATGTCATCAGGAAAGCTTTTCTACTACAGTAAATCAGTGTAAAAAAATAAAAAAACAAACTTTATGACTTTGAGGCTGAGAAGGAAGTCATTATAATATGAAAAACAAAGTTTCTATTCTCCTCAAAATGATCCTCCTTAGATTAGAAAAAAAATGTTTTTATTGCTCTGGGGCGTGAATTCAGTGGTCAGCTGCTCAAGTCTTTCATTTCTCATTTTTTTTTCAAAAGAAATGCTTTGATTCTTGTTTGGAACATGGAAATGGATTTGACACACCTTCTAGATGGAAACTGCTTGTCCAGTCATATTGGCTTAACTGGTCAAAACCACTTCCCTTTTTTTGTCCTCAAACTGACGTGAGTTTAGTTTTCCACCTAATAAAATGCCTTATAAACAAGCGTGCTCTTTGTTTCTTCACCACTGGGTTGGTTATGTGGAAAACAACAGATCTTAGTCTTGACCTCAGACTAAATTATTTTTTTAATCCAGTAGAGTTGTAGAATAATCTAAGATCTAAGTCTTAATTTAATTCAATATAATTAAATTTGACAAAAAATATATTGTATCAATGGGGACTGATCAAAACTCTTTCATCCAATCATTCATCTTCATCTGTTTGTCCGTTGCCTGGTTGCACAGGCAGCGGGCACCACCCACCCAAATCACATTGGACTATTTTGTGAGCCCTCTGGAAGTTATGTGAGTTGGGACAGTGCTGTGATTAGAGCTCCTCAGAGGCAAACTGGCAGCTGGTGGACTAGAACATGAAGCCTTGTGGACCCAAGTCTGACTGACACAATTATGGCAGTAAACTAATACGTAAAATATCAAAGGGAAATCTTATTTAAAAAGGTATACCTGAAGTTTACACTTAATTTACATTGGCTTAGGTATTAGAATGGGTGTAGCAAACGAAGGGGCCCATATGGCTTTTTAATCCAGCCTGCAAACTTGCCTAAATTATGTCTATTCATTCATTCATCTTTATCCTCCTATCCCTTACCAGGTCTCGGGTGCAGCACCCAAATCAGAGTTTAGAATATTAGGTGTTATACATTAGTTTTACTTTTTATTTATCTTAGTTCCATAAAAGTTCAATCTTTTGGCTCTTGACTCGGCCCCTCTGTCTAATTTTGGGACCCGATGTGTCCCACGAGTCAGAAAGTTTGCCCACCTCTGACCTAAAGCCTTGTGGACCCAAGTCCGCTTCCTAACCCACTAAGCCACCACTGCTTCCGTCTAAATTATGTTATAACTTCTTATAATAATGTTATTATACGACTGCACAATAGATAGTGTAGAAAAGGACATTCACAGGAATGCAACATCGAGTCATTGCAGATACAGGCTTGTCATTGTGTATATGTGTAATCATCGCAAGTTTACTTTAACATCCCCACTGAATATCACTGTGAATGTTTTGTAGTTACCTTTTCCTTTCCAGTGAGCCTGCGAGGCAAACCCAATGTGGCCTCCATATTTTCTGTTAAACTCTGCCATCAGGGCTTTGTATGGGTTCCGGATCATGAGGATACTGGAGTCGAAGGATTCGATCTCCTTCCTGCCGCTCTCATGTGTCTTGATGCAGATGGTCCTCCCGCTTCTCCAGTGATCACGCTCCCCTTTAAACCCTAAGAACCCAGAGGTGGACCCCAGTCAATACTGTACTGTTATCCCTGAGGAATAACTTCACACGGTAATGATTGACTCAGTGAAAATAGCCCTGGAACAAGAAGTTCCAAGAAGCTCCATAATCAGATTGGAAGACCCTCATATAAGTGATCTTTGCATTTAACCCATCACCAAAGTGAACAATGGTTAGCTTTAAGAGCCTGGGGAACAGTGTGTAAGTGTGTGGGGATGGTACCATACTCAGTGCACCTCAGTGGTAACATGGCAGCTAGTGGATTTAAACCTGAAACCCTGAGGACCCAAGTCTGGTTCCTTAACCACTAAGCCACAACTGCCCCCAAACTACTGTACTACTGAATATAAAAATATAATTAATACATGTTCATGAAACCTGAACATGTACGTCGATATATATACAGTATATAGTGAAATATGAAAGTGTAACCAGTGACATTCACCTTTATTGTAAAGAGAGCCATCAAAGTAATAGCTGCCGGTGTAGAAGCCAGTGGCCAGTTCAATAAGGTGGCGAGCCCAGGTGTTTCCAGCTCCTGGGAAACTGGCGAGAGCCACAAGCTGCTTGGCTCGATTCTGGAGGAAGTGGCGGTCCATGCAGCGGTTGTCTAACAGGGGAAGAAGACAAAAATGGAAAAAGAAAAAGAAAACAGAAGAGAAAAACTTAGATTTATCCATTCAGCAGATGCTTTTATTCGAAGCAACTCACAGGGAGAATTAACATTATTAAGCTTGTAGATCCCTTGGGAATCAAACCAAGGACTCTCTGTTCTCTGTGTCTGATGTACAGACGTGATATATGCTAGGAAATTGAACCACTGGTTTAAAATATTTTTAGGGTTTAGGGACAAGATCCCGCCAAATATTAGACTAGTACAGTCAACCCTTGACAAACACGGTGTATGAGGCATTTTGGTTTTATGATTGTTTTGCCATTTCTTTAGAATACTAGAATCAACAGACATTAAACATGTAAAGGACCAATGTCAGTTACTGAAATAGAGTAGTACTTTTGTATTGCACGTGTATATTACAGCAGCAGGGTTGAGGTGTGAGGGATGTTCCTTGACTGAGCCAGCAGGCCGGTGTCAGATAGTGTGTTGTTTGTTGTAGACTTCTACTTTGTTTAATCAATTTATTACAAAATGCAGAAGTTATATAGTTCTCGTGAGTGTGTTTGTGTGGGTGTCTTCTATTGACTTTTGTCTGTGATTAAGCCACAGTGTCACAAATGTCTGTTTGATAAACAAACAAGAACAACTGCAGCATTACGGGGTGGAATATAAGGACAGTATTACAATTCAAGAATCAATCCTGATTTATGTCAATTTTATGAATAATCATATACAACAACAATTAAAAAAACATGATTATTATTTAATATCCATAAAATATTATTGTTGAACCAATAAACTAAAAGCAAACTTATTTTGTCCCTTATTTAAGGGTTGCCACAATGAATCAACATTTTTTTGTTCTCTGTATCTTCTACACCAGGGATCAAACATGTGGCCTGCGGGGCATATACAGCCCATGGAATGATATTTTGTGGCCCCCACCTTGATATAACAGTTTATTGTTGCACAGAGGTTTCAATACAGATCAGAAATTTTTGGATGCACTCAGTGCTAGATTTCCTTCATTGCACTATTCACTTTCATCCAACACAGTTTTCTCGTCCATAGAGACCAGTATTGATGTCTGGTTGATAATGCGCTGATGACACATGTTTAACAGATAATTAGTTCCTGTAATGATCTAAACCCCAGATCATCACAGTAAATTTATTTTTACAGGTTGATGTACTGTATTGTACTACAGTACAGCATGGTGTGCTTTACTAGTAAATATGTGGTAGGTTACTTTTTTTTTATATATCTGCTCTTTTTTCAAATTTTTCAGTAAATCCTGCTGTGGTCCAGACTCCTTCTGGTTCATTTCTTGCTGTTTTGGGTTTTTCTGTGTCTACTAATTTGCTGTGTTGTATGACACAGAATCTGTGGGAAACATTTTTTTCCCTTTGGTGAAATGGCAGTGGGAGCAGTGGCCCTGAACTTGTTTGAGACCCCTGTTGTGACACCAACATCCTCCATGTCCTCCCTCGCTGTCTTATCTAAAAGCAATATGTGATAATATTGTAAAAAAAAAAATTCCAGTAAGTTTTAATAAGTAATTTATTTTGTTGCATTGCCGCTATGACCAATTATCCTTACTCATGATTTAAACCACAGATCACAGAATTAAATCTTCAGATTCTTATCCGAGTCTCATCAATCAATAATAACCATAGGCGTCAATTGGAGCAGACAGTGAATCTAAGCCGAGTGCGTCAAAGATTAAAGACCGCCTCAGGTCGTCTGTTGTGTCTGTCTGTAATGAGTGAGTCTGTCTGAGCTCATCTGTTGAGAGGAGCTGAGGACAGAGAGCAACAATCAATCAGTGTTTTAATAACCTGTGGATGAATCTTGAGAAATCAATTACTGGGATTTTTACACGGCCTACTGCAGCTTTAGTAATAAGTATAATAATAAGCAATGGTCATTAATCAGGGCTGTCAAAAATTACCACATCAACTGCATTAATTAAATTGGGATATGGATCACATTAAATGCATATTAATGCAGAATGACACACATTTGTAGGTGCACATGAAAACCATTTGTTTTAACACACCATCCTGATCAGGCATGGGCCTAATCAAACTATGGCCCGGGGGCCAGATGTGGCCCATTGAGCTCTTTAATGTGGCCCACAAATCTTGTCTGAATTAAATAGTTTAACTTTATTATCATTATACACCTGCCTTTTCCCTGCAATGCCTGCGGTTCCCCAGTAGATGACGTCATATTGGCTATTATAAGGAAAGGAAAGCTAGGAAAGGAAAGTAAACCCCTTGTCATTGTAAAATTGTGATTCACACCAATGCACACAACAAAATTCAAGCTCTACATTTGACCCATCACCAAAGTGAACAGTGGGCAGGTTTGAGCTCGGGGAGCAGTCAGTGGGGACGGTGCCACGCTCAGAGGACCTAAGTCATAACCAGGCAGTTGGTGGATTCGAACTTGAAGCCCTCCAGACCCCAAACCGGTCCCTTGACCACTAGGCCACCACTGCCCCGCATTTTATGTTTTATACCCAAGTGTTTAATGCCATTTCAACAAACATTCCATCTTTCTGCTCTTGACTCCGCCCCCACGTCCAATTGTGGGACCTTGTGGGAGTCAAAAAGTTTGCCCGCACGTGATAAAGATAAAAAAGACCCAAATATCAGGAAATAAACCTAGAACTGACAAGAAGATGGTGGTGACATTTTGAAAATTTTCTACATTATTAATTCCATCTGTTGGATTAGTCATAAATAATGACTCACTGATTTGTGTGCTGTTATTTGTCTTTCTGTTATGTCCCGATGTGTAAAGTATAGATTTTTATTTTCGATTATTGATTAATCACGGTTGATTGATATTCAACAGCTACCCTATAACTCATGAGATTCAGACTTTTGATTAAATGAGATTTGTAACATTTATTATATTTTTATTAAAACTAAACTATTCCTGTGCAAATGTGCAAACTAAGGTCTGGGGCTGAAACTGGCCTCGTCCAAAATAAATAATTTATCCATAATATCATTATACTTCTGCATTTTCCGCAGTAGATAATATCACAAAGACTAAAAAATTTGAAATTTTGCTTTTTAGGTTTTATACTTTTACATGTCATTTATCTTCGTTCAAACAAACTAACTGCTGTTGACTCGGTCCCTGTGTCTAATTTTAGGGACCATTTGTGGCCCGTGAGTCAGAAGGTTTACCCATGTCTGCACTAGAGGCTAAAATGCTGAAATGCTTTCAGCCTTTTCTGCAACAGCTATTTGGATAATGTCTGCTTCCAGGTAAAAGGCAAAAATATAATGATAAGAGAAAGCAGTTACACATGTTGTCTTAGTTTGGCCAGCCTTATTACAAAGCCAAATGGGCTGCAACTGGCCCTGAGCTGGAGTTTGCCCATGTCTCTTGTACTGAGTTGGCTGTTTGGTTAACTTCCCAGCGAGGTGACTGCGGTCAATAGGAAATAGGAGCCATCTTTTAACTGAAAGGTTTCATGGGTTAGTTCCAGCCCATGGGCCTACATGCCAATTTGGCAAGACATGTAACCTCAAGCTGCTGGTGTTGGCTGAACCTGGAACTGAGGAGTAAAAGCCTTTGACTGGGAATCAAGAACAGAAAAGGACTAGACCAAGAGAAAAAAAAAAAAACAAACCTTGGACTTGTGTCTGATAGACTACGAAGTACTCATCGTTGCCACAGCTCTCAAACTCTTCCCCCTGACAGCGGTGAAGACACATGTCCTCGTCCTCCAGTTCATGGAGTGAGAAGAGAGGCGTGGGAAATCCGCAGTGACAGCGATCTCCAGCCAGAACAGCCAGCGATTTCTCCTGAAATATGACTGCTGTTTAATAAACTACAGACACACACAGACAGGAACAGTGACTCCCACCAAACCAAAAAAAAAAAAAAATGGGGGACTCACCCTCTCTGTGCACATGTCCACGCACTTGTCCACTGACATGTTCAGGATGACTGCGCTGAAGGGAAGAGCCAGTGTGACATTGTCCGGACGATGAAAACAACCCTTGAAAATTGCACTGCCGTCTGAAAGAGACGAAACTAAATGTTATTCATGACCAGGAAGGAGGAGAAAATGACTGGGTTTATACAGAGCACAGTTTCCATCAGCTTGTCCTCTGACCACTGACCCCTGATGCACAGTTCCCCCTAGTGTTCCAGTCTACTGAGTCTCCTGCCGAGCCAACAGTGATGATTACCTTTAACCTAAGGTCTCCTTTTTGCTTTAGGAGTCAGGCCATAAATCACTTCGGCAGAAAGAGGGGCTCACCAAGAGCTGGGTTTTTTCTTTTTTTTTCTTTTACCACTTTTAATATGCTCCCACTCAGGTACGCTTACATAATTACACATCTAGTGGGCAATAATTTAATTTTGGCCTCAAGGTCGCTTCAAAAAAAATGAATCTGTCAGGAAAATGTATGCGTTTATACAAACTCTAATATCTCCTTGGAGATTAGCATGCTTAACCAAGCGTTGAAGCATTTTCGAACTCGGAAATTATCAAGTTTTTTTTTTTTTTTTTTTTACAGTAAGGAGGTGCCAACCCATCCCAACGTTGAGACAATATGAATCTTCAGACTCCATGACTCGCACTGTTGAGGCCTGTTATCTCCTGTCTTTCCCCCCATGGTACTGTATAAATATAATTGTTGTTATTTGGCTCCATTACCCTGAGTCTGTCTGAGTGAATATAAGCTGCACCAGGAATTTTCTCTGTAAGCTGATAGACAGTGAAGTGATGCATTCACAAAGCCAAGTATGGACAAGCAAGGCTAGTTTGTCCTTACTTATCAGGTTTTGATAAAAAAAAAAAAAGGAATACATAAGGTATTACTGCTCAGATCTGCGACAAGGAAAGAATAAACTGTATGAAGAACAGTTGTTCTGATGTCAATACAAAGCAGATCCCTGCGGCAGCTGAGCAACAACATGAAGCTACATTCAGTATAAACACCAGTGTTTTTTCAAATATTTTCTGAGCAATGAAACATATTTGAAAAACTCCACAGCGAACAAAAAAGACTCCATCCATCTTTGTCCGCCCTTGACACTTGTTACCAAGTCTCCAGTGAAAGGTCCCTCTGTGATCACAACCCAAAACACACTGCACCAAAGCAGCCCAGGAGATAAATCCTGTAGTGATTTCTGTTGAAGACAATGCTGACATACTGGCAGGAATTGAAGAAAGACACTTGAGCTACAATTAAATAAATTTAAGTTTTTTTAGCCATGTGATCCAATTAATGTACAGAGGAAGATTATCATTATCTGCTCTCTGGTCAGGCATGCTACACCAGTGTTCCCCAAATTTTTTTTGCGCTACGGACCAGTTAGTTATGCGGTACTTTTTTCACGCATTGGTCATTAAGTTGTGGAAGATAAATACCCCTTAATGAAATAGTATTTCCTGTGTTCTGAAATATTTTTCTACCTATAAAATCTTTCTACCCGAATTACCTGGTCATGCACACAGCCTATAACTTTCTGCTACCAGACCGGTATAAAAAGGTTAGAATCTTGTATCAATCACTCTGGGTCATTTTGAGTTTATTGTTGTCCATACTGACAAAATATGTCCTAGTCGAATATAGTTGCATTATTGATGACGGAATCCTAGCCATTCTATTGGTCAGCTCTTTTGTTGATATGGGTATGGATCAAGTGGAAGTAATAGCCAGGGAAACATTATTTCTCTGCGGCCCGGCACCAATTCACCCACGGACCGGTACCGGTCCCCGGCCCAGAGGTTGGGGATCCACACTATGGATCCACCTGATATTTCTCAGTCCAATTAGGTGAAATCAGATAAACCAAAGCGCAGTGGTTGGGAATCACTGGCAGATAATATAGACTGAATCATGTGCTCTGCATCAGCATGGGTTGTACATCACTCAAGGTCCATTGTGATGTTAAGCTTGGAAATATGAAATAAAAAGATGAAGCAGTTGATTCAATTTTAAACCCAGAGACAAAATGGAAAGGTTCCCTCATGAATCTTAAGATTCTACAGATAAATTCAATTGTGGATTTAAAAAAAAAATAAGTCTTTTTCTCTTTAAGCCTCTCCTTTTTTGAAATAAAAATTAATAAAAATGTTCAAAAAGGCTCAAAGGCCTGGGATACAAAAGAAAGGGGAACATTTTTTTAAAATAAATTATAATAAGCTAGACAGCTCTTTCAGGAGGCCAAGGTGAGCTATTAACAGTTGCCTCTATTGATGTTAATTATCCTTCGAACACAATGTGCCACAATCAAGAGAATTGCTGGAGGCTGCTCACGTTGAAGGTTATTCAACTTTCGCTTTAAACGCATGCAGGAGAAAATCTCCACATCTCCTCCATGCCTCCATCAGGCTGTCACTGTGTCAGCAACGCTGCATTAGAGGCTGTCTCACTGTCAAATGACTGTTATTAATAAAGTCGGAAAGAAAGCAGACACTTTGGGCATTTCACTGTGACGGGTGTCATAATGAAAACAGAGCGTTGACTGAAAGGCTTCATCAGGAGCTGCTCTCCTACATGGCTGTGTTTTCTGGTTTAAAACTGAACCCACTGTCGTCACTGCAGCAACCAACAGAAATACTCCCAACAAACATTTGTGGACAGAGTCACTTATAAAGCAAAGGATCTTGTTTTTCTAACCAGAGCTTTAAATCAGATTAAGAAACAAAAACTGGAAACTTTTGGTATTTTGCTTGGAACTGAAAGTTCCCGAACAGAGACACCCAAAAATTTTGGGTTCTAACCGGTTCAGGAACGTCATTTTAATGGTGGAACCCGAGAAATGTGAAACGTTAAAATACAGATTTGTTCTGAACCAATAAAAAGCCTAGGCCACTATAGACTTTAAAGGAGACTGGTGACTTGCATTATGGGCTGTACAGGATTTCAAAGAATAAACTGGTATTAACCAATTACCATTATTTAAAGTACACATTCTGTTCTGGGACAAAAATTGTATTTTTCTGGTCTTGTGTCCTTGTCCTGGTTTTGAGGCAGTCGACATTGCATTGAAACTGGAATAAATCTTGAGAAACTTTTTTTTGTTTTGATAAAGTTTGACTTTTGCATTTAATCCAAAGAACAAATACATTGCTCTAACTGAGCCAGACAGTTTTTTGATTTTCTGGTTGAGCTACTAACAATGTTCCCTATCAAAAAAAAAAACACTCTCAGAAGCTGCTTTGTTTCTTTTCCCTAAGCAGACTTTATACCCAGACAGTCCTGGGACCAGACAGACTGGTCCCCAACCTTAGATCCACGGCCGTGTGGGACTAAAGACCTAGAGCTGTTAGAGCATGGAGAAGACTAGCAGCATTAAAACAAGGCTGGCATCACAGTAGGGACTGAGTCACAAGGTATTCTTTCCCAGCAGAGTCTTCTTTTACTACAGCTGCTTCCACATTTAAACAGGTAACTTCTTTTATTCCTCTGATCCTCCTATGGCCCCCGACCCAGTGTTGAGAAATCACATACCAAAAGTAAATAATGCTACACAACGAACAACCAAACACGATTTGTTGAAATAAAATACGTTTGGATCACAGCAGGAAGGCGATGTCTAACCCCACATCTGAAACAATATTTATGAGGACAAGGACGTGTCAGACATGTCAAGGTAATTGTCTCAAAGTGAGGGGGGAAGAAAATGTTAAAGAGCTTTGTCAACACATGGGATGAATTTCCTCTTTGTTGTTCTGACACGTGACAGTGATGAGGATCAGAGGTGAAGACTCCGACACGGAGGAGCTGAGTCAGCAGCCTCAGAGAAAAGCACACAAGACGGAAAAAAAGCAGAAATGAAAAAAAAAAAACACCAAAGTTCAATGAACTGCAAGAGTGAGACAATTACGCTAACAACCCGTCCCAGCTGAATACTTCCAGGAACTTCCCAGGAAATGAGAAAAAGGTAAATGTTATACATTTTCTAAAGGGATTCCTTTTTTTTTAACACCTGAGAACAAACAAAAAAAAAAAAACCACAAAAAAAACAACAGTTTCATTAACGATCTTTAACATCACCTTAGTAGGACTAGTCAACACACCTGGTAACTAACTCTTTCTCTTCCTTCTGCTGTTTTTTCCAGCAGGAGGCCTACGAGTGTGTGAAGTGTGATGCGTAGGTAGCACAGCTCTCCAGGGACCGATGTAAATACAACCGAGTTGCTTGTTGCCAAATGTGGTGTTCGTCCAAAAATAAGACAACTTAGAAAAAAAGCAGTTTCATCTTTGCACCAAAGACGCTCAGGTCTTAGAGAAGACTGTGTGGAAAATAAGGAAACTTCATTTATCAGCCGTGCAGATAACGGCTTCGAAAATGTTATACCTGTCCGACTTTATCACAAGGGGCACATGTAATTTTTTAAATAAGTTAGAGATATTGATATTTATTTTAAATCTACAAAATAAACTTAATTTTCTCATCAGTTACTGGATCTCAGGGGCAGCAGTCTCCACAACTGCTACCCAAATCACACTGCTCCATACTATGAGCCTTCCTGTGTGTGACCTGCAAAACTTGTCGAGACGATGCTATGCTCAATGGCAACCCAGCAGCTGGTGGATTAGAACTTGAAGCCTTGTGGATCCAAGTCCCCTAAATGCTGTGCCATCACTGCTGCTAACAATATATATGTTATATTTTATTATATTGCAAATAATTAGAAGCTTTAAGATAAATATTCTAAATATTTGAACATTTTGAACTATTGTTTGGGTAAAACTTTTGTTATTATGCAGCAGATCTGGACAAACTATGGCCCGAGGGGCCAGATGTGGCCCAATAGGCATTCCAATCCGGCCCACCATACTTGTCCAAGTTATTCTGTTAAACTATATTATCATTATTTTTCTGTTTTCCCCTGCCATGCCAGCATTTACCCAACAGATACGATGAAGAATGCTAAAAGCAAAATCAATATTCATGTCAATTATCTTAGTCAGCACAAATGCACCATCTGTATCTTATATAATCTATAATCTTTAACAAAGTATCTACTGTGGTCAATATTTGCCCAGACCTGTAATGACATATAGGGTCAATAGAGTCTGGAAATAACTATGAGAATTGAAGGGTAAAAAGCAGAAAATAATTTTTCCCCCAAAATTCCCAACCTGTTTTCATTAATTTATTAAAAATTAAAAAAACAACATTTTTCTCTAATCACATTATGCTGTATAATCTGTGAGTGAAAAAAATAATCCATATGGCCCTCATCCCATTTTGCAGTTATCACTCCTGGATTCCAGTGTAAAAACCTGAGGGGATTTCATTTTTAAATGAGAGTCAGACTCACAGCGTCGTGCCGACTCCTGGCTCAGCTCCAGTCTGTAGATAGACAGTCTGTTGGCTCCTCCACATATGTTGCTCTTCTCTCCCTTACACTCCATGTTGCATTCACTCTCTGACGCGTTAGGCGCCTGGATTTTGTGGCCGCAGTAGCACTCGGCTCCAAACTCCAGGCCGGCGAACATGTAACCTCTGGATAAGGACAACAAGAGGAAACAATTCATCATCGTTGACATGGAAGGAAAGCAGGAGTCGCCTTCATTAAGAGGCAAAATGTTTAAGTAGGTTATGTGATAAAACATTTCCATCACAACAGACCTGATTTCCACCAAAGGGTTTGAAACCCAGGACACCTTGTGGTTATAATTAGACCTGCAGCGGTGACCTCACATACTACAAATTCTGCGGAGTGTCAATCAGAGGCAGACATCTGTGAGCTGCTGCCCTTCATTTCTGCATCCAGGTTTTCATTAAGCTGCCGCTGCTCCTGCTCCGGCAGAGGAGGCAGGAGGCACAAGGAGGAGGAGAAGTAGGTGAAAAGGAGCATTGCTCTCCCGCTCTCTGCTCCCATATTCCCCTCACTCTCTGTGAATAAGTGATGTGTGTAATTTGATGCATTTGATAGAGCCGCCCCTGGTATTCCTCAGGGATGAAAATGAGGTGAGGGGAAAGATGGTGAGGTTTTCAGAGAAGAGGAGACAGGATGGGAGGAAACAGGAGGGCAGTGGGGAATTGGATTTGTTTTACTTTCCCCAAGGAGGTTATTTATATCAATCTCAATCAGTCTCTCTCCCGTTTCATCTCTTTCCCTCTTTTTCTATTAAGGACAAAGTGGTAAACTGATATGATACGACGAGTTTAAGATACGAACACATCAATACGCCGACCGCTCTATTGATTTAGATGCACATTGAATTGGAGGACGGTGTGATTATGAAGCCGTGAATCAGTTTAATGAAGCCCCCACCAGCTTCCTTATTGTCAGAGTCTGTGAGTGTGAGTTACTCGCGAGCAACTTTTCTCCAGCACCGCTGGGTCTCCCTATTTTTGGCAGCTTTGATAGAGAGATTAAAACTGAGCTCAGGGAAGCGTTGGTGTTTGACATCACCGATGCAACTAGTCTTACGGCAATAACAGAGACATAAAACCTAATGTCAGGGATCAGATGGGGACTCATAAGTAGAAGACTTATGTAAATTGTTGTTGCTTTTTTTTTTTTTTTACTCCTGGGTTCATTTTTTTTTAATGCATGCCCTTTAGCTCATGTGTAATAAAAATGCCAAAGAATGAAAAAAACAAATGCATACTTAAAATGTAAAACAGAGCAGTAATCTGCAGAGATGGTTGCCTGGTTATTGCATATACTGTTTTTTTTCCATCAACCTCTAACTCATCTCCTGTCTGTCTGTTATAATGTTTAATTTGGAAAAAATAATGATTTTTTTTATCCAAAGACACAATAATGAATCAAAATCAGAGATGATATTATCAGCCACTATTATCGGCCTGATATTAGCACAAATACATAATATTATTAAAATCATCATCAGTTTTTCCTCCAATAATAAATATCTGATAACACAATATCTGGATTTTGACCAAATTTCTGGAATTACACAGTAATTGAGTCGTTTACCTCAGTTTTGGGGAAAAATCACTACATATACTGCATATTGGTTGTTATCACAATTAATTTGATTAATTAAAATACAATATAATTGAGATATAAATTTTAATAAAAATAAGCAAAATATACTTTACATTCTTATTCTTCTGTCGTTTTTTATTCATAATTATTCATTCAACTACCAATTCTCCCTATTATAGATTACTTTAATTAATATAATTTTTTAAACACTTGACTCATGATTCAATCATGTTCTATTTCAGGTTTCCTGAAACCATAATTACCACAGGACACCTAGGTACAGTAGTGACTGACACCGTGGAGAACTCAGAGACAAAGATCTGCAATGGTCTAGACCTATTACTTGGTCCATTTGAACCTTTTTTATTTAAATATCATTCACTTTTATGATCAACCCTCATAGCTTCTGTTGGCTTTCTTTATCAGCTGCTCTCCAGACCCGTGTGCAGCCTCCACACCATAAAAACACTGGGATATCTAAGGGTAAGAAGTGTTTTTCCTCCTTCTTGTTCTGCTGCTGTCATACCTTTCTGCACAGTTGTCCTGGCAACGGAATACAGTCATTTTTTTGTAGTCAAAAAATGAAACTCCTCTGAGAGCTCTTTTGAGTGTGTCGTCCACATAGCAGCCGAAGTACTTTGCTGAAAGAGACAAAAAAAAAAAAAAAAAACACACAAAAGTTTATTATATTGACCAACAGTTAATGTGATGTTTTTTGTAAATAAGAATTAAGAGTTGGGAAGGTGAATACTATCAGCAAGTGGTGCTTCATCCTCAGTGCACAAGCATGCAGTCCACCAGGAATCCAAACTGGGGCAGAATCGTCACTTATTTATAAAGACACACAACCCCTTCTAGTGGCCTGCGAGTTGTTAGCAGTCATTTCTGCATTTTTCAGAAGAGTGTGTGGGGGCTGGGCTCCACTGAACCTCTGCGGAGTCTTCAGCACTTCATCGACTTTCATCGAAAACGCCGTTCCCCCGTTGGAACCCAGATGATTTGGCGTTTGCCGTACCTTGAACAAACAAACCTCTGGCCATCTGTGCTGTGCCATTACCACTCTGAGCGGGCGTTCATCTCTAAACGAGGCCTGGTTCACTCCATTACTTTAATTGTTGTGCTGCACTAAAAGCCTGCATTTTAGCTGCATGTGCATGTGCACCCGGGGACCGTGTGCTATAATCTACCTCCAAACTATTGTTGAGATTTAAAATAATCTGCTTTGTGGTGAGAGGGAAATGCTGATTTAATGCAAAAGCCACATTTGTGCCTGGCTTGACACCAGGGTATATGGGAGGTGATGATCGTTTCTCACAGTGGGCCCAGTGATTCCTTGTGTTTCAAAGCAGTTTGAACATATTCTCAGCTGTTCATATATATATATATATATATATATATATATATATACACACCTTTTTTATATATATATATATATATATATATATATCCATATATATATCCATATATATATATATCCATATAGAGAGACATATCCATAGATATCATCAAATATTTTATTAACATTTTATTAACTTTGCGACAAAAAAAAAATGCAATAATATATCAAGGGTTTAGTGTTCTTTTGGAATGTGCACTATCTCTGTCTACTAATTATACATCGCTTTATTGGACTTCACATTGGTGTCTGCACACATATACAACATACCTCAATCACAGTGCTACAATTCACTTTATTGTTACCAAATGGTTTACAAGGTGTGTAATAGAAACTGAGAACTACGGCTGCCAAGCAGCATTTTGTTGCCAGATCCATTGTTTGTGTTTTCTGTGCAATGACAATAAACGTAGTGTATGTCTAAGTCTATGTCTAACTATCCATGTATTAAAGTCACCTGACATGTCATTAAATAAAGCAATGAGTAATGTTTGAGTATCTTATAATGTAGGTATAAATTAATTAATCTATTCATTCATCTGTTACTAGATCTCAGAGCAACAGTCTCCAAGACTGTAACCCAAATCGCACTGCACCAAACATCCCTTCCTCTGATTGGTGAACCCACCAGAATAGGCATATTATATTAATAAATGTTTTAATATTTTTTCTCAGATATCTAAATGTAAGCAGAACAAAAATGTATTAAAACTGTAATAAGGTTCAAAATAATTATGAGAATACTGATTTTAAAAGGTACAGAATCCAAATGTTAAAGACTGAATCCTAAAATATTATCAGAAATGTATTATTTTGTCCTTAATCATTTGTTTAGTAAAACAAAAATTTCTGTAAATCAGGAGTCACCAAGCTGGCATGTTCCAAAAAACTCGACCAGTCCAAAAAGGGTCCAAATGGTACTGTTCCTGTGCTTTTTGAGCAGAGGTTACATTTTATCATGATATTCTAATGCATGGTTTGACAAACATTTTGACTCATTTTGACACTGGTCCTAGAATTGGACATGGGGGAGAAGTAAGGAGCAGAGAGATGAATCGTTCCTGTCATATAAGGTAAATGACATGTAAAAATCATGTTTAAGGGCTAAAATACTAAAACACTCTGAGCCTTTTCTACGCCATCTGAAAGGAATCACTGACATTGCAGGAAGAATGTGTAAAAATTTACAATGCAAACTAATATTATAATTTGGTCAAGCTCAGTGGGCCGGATTACAAAGCCAAAAGAGCCACATCTGGCCCCCGGGCCTTAGTTTCCCCATGCTTGGTCTAATAGCTCAATCATAATGGTCACTACTGTATTTCTCAGAACTTCTCAAGAGTCCTTGAAATGGCTCTAGGATTCAAAAAGGTTGGCTACTTTATAATCAAGTTCTAATGAGGTTTTCAATTTGACTCCTAGGTTAGAACAGAATTTATCTTTGATTAATTAAATTGTGGAAATAATAATTGGCTAATTTGATTATAAGAAAAATAATTCAACTCCACATTAAATACATTCTAAAACTGCAGTTCTGAACATTTTATTTTTTTGTTTTTATCAATTGGACAGCGTTTTTTTTCTACCGTCAGTCTTTTTCTGCTGTACTTAAACTACAACCGTCAAAAGGGGATTCTTGAGAGTTCAACCACAGTCACGTCTCTTCGTCTTATCCGTCAGCTGGAAGAACTTGCGTGTTTTCCTGTCCCTTTCCCCTTCACGGTCGCTCGCTTCCGTTTGCACAACGAGGCACAAATGTATACGTGCGACTGACTGTATCTCATTCTAAGATATTCCCCTCAATGACATCCAGAGCCTGACAGAATGAGCACATTTGCAGTCCAGGGACTCAGGGGAAAAAAAAACTCTTAACTTGCTCAGAGGCCAGTAAAGGCGTCAGAGTAATCAGAGGGTATAGATGATGTATAGAAGCAAATGAATGCTTAAGGAAGCAGTGAATTTCTTCATCATCACCTACAGCTGCAGTCTGGCGAGAGGTGAGACATTTCAGATGAGGAAGAAGTAAGTCAGACAGAGGCATCTTCATTTGATGGGAAACCTAAAGCCTGGAGGTGCACTGTAAACATATTTGTTTTCCTGACCTTGGGTGGGAGGAAAGAAAAGGAGGAAGAAAAAAAAAAAAAAACAGCTCAGCAGTGTAGTGGTTAGAAAAACATTGTTGTTCCAAATCCGACACTATAATGGACAGCGGGGCACCACTGTGACTCAGAGGTTTGGTAATAGAATAATTTATATTTTTTTCTCTGTAGGTTTGATACTCTCCCAGCTAAAAGAGGTTAGAGTCTGTTTCAGAGTAGACAGAAATAAAATTATAGCACTAACGCAAGGGTGAGGGAGAGGGGAAAATGGGTGGGGGCGGAGGGGTGTATGATCCCTAACACGGCCCACTTCATACTTATGTGCAGTACAGTCTCCACCTGCCTGTGCGTCTCTGAGGGGAACAGTGTGACCATGTAATCACTGCAGCCCGACGGAGCAAATCACAATTATTCACTACGGCTACGTCTCTGAGTAACACCACCAAGGACAAAATGGCCTGGAATTTGATAGCAACAGTTTTTGCCAAATTAGATTTTTTTGTGAGTTTTTTAGTTCAGGTGTCTTATTTTTGTATTTACAATATAGTATATTTTTTATACATAATCAAACTATTTTTATAACTAAGAAAGTACAGAAAGAGTGTAAAAGGTTTGTTTAGATTTGTCTGTTCGTTTATATGTCCCTGTGCTGGCTGTCCCTGATGGCTGCTTTCATTGGCTCCTGTCTCCTCCTCCTGACCTTGGAGGGGCGGAGGCTTCTTGATGTTTGCCCACACAGAAAACCAGCTGAATGTGGTGTTCATACACTGACAGTATCTTCACTCTGGTTTCTAAGAGTAAAATCTGTCGTATCAACAGCTTCGGCGAAGAAGAGTGGACACCAATAACTAGACCTGGTTGGTTGAGACAAGCAAGAAGGGAAGGACATCTATGTAACCCAAAGAACGCTACTGCAGAATAGAACATGGGACATGAGTCCAATACTGATAGGATATTTCAGTGTCTCTGTGGAATGATTTTTTTTTTAAGTGAGACATTATTTATTAGAAGAAAACTCCATGTTCAGAAGCAAAAACTTTGTCTTGTTTATCATTTTGTCTTTAGCAGAACAGCAGCTGTTTAGTCTGGATCAGCTTCAGATGGTTTTCTTTAGTTTTTTATCTCGTCTCTTCCTCAAGTACTAGCTCAAAGTGTAGTATATCTTTTTTTTGTCAAACATATTTTGCCCTTCTTTTTCCTTGTACTGGTGATAAATATGGTCTTTATTAATTCACTTTAGTTTATCAAGGCAAAACTATTACTAAAACTGACTTGACTTGGCTACAAGAAGAACTGTGGAGTCTAAGGAGTATCACTTGAAACCTGTTTAAAACTTTCTTCAGCTGAGATGTTTCCCAACTGACTTTATTTTGTAATTATTATGATTTGGGCATTTTAGGGTAAAGTAATATAAAATTGCAGCAGTGGTGTCCAAGTGGTTAAGAAAGCAGATTTAGGCCTGCAAGGTTTCAGGTTTGAGTCCACCAGCTGCCAGGTTGCCACTGAAGTCCTCTGATCATAGCACTGTGCCGACCCACATGACTCCCAGTGGGCTCACCACCCACAGGAAGGCTCACAGTATGGGTGGCAGTGGTGGAGACTGCTGCACCTGCGACCATGAGACTGATTTTTTTTTTTTTAGAACTCTATTAATCCCTAGGGAGTATCCTTCGGGAAATTTGCTGAGCCAGCGCCCGGGGAGCAGTGTGTGGGGGACCATGCTTAGGGTACCTCAGCGGTACAGGGATTCAAACCAGGGACCTTGTAGACCCAAGTCTGCTTCCTTCCCCAATACTAGATTCTCAAGTGATCTCTTGTTTTCAGGCATTCTTTGTTTAAAATACGAGTCATCTTTGCATGTGGGTGAAATTCCGATTGAATTAGCATTCAGACTTAGACTCAGCAGTACATGCAATTAAATCAAATATAAAAATCTGTTCTAAAGTTTAAATATATATTCATTATCAATTATCTCATCGTGAGATAATTTCATTCTCTACCAGTCTGAAAGCAGATGAATAAACAAGACCGATCCCGTGCTATCAGCTATAATGTCACCCCCCGTGGGGTTCCACAGGGCTGTGTGATAGGATCTATGTAAATGGCTTTAACGGTATATTATCTTTAAATGACAGCTGCAGAGAAAGGGGAAAAAAAAAAAATCATTGAAGTTGTCTGTATCTTTTGAGTGAAGCGAAGCTGCGGCAGAGACACGGGGGGTGAAATCTTACACAGACCCAATGTGGGAAAAGTCAAGAGACTAAATCATGATCATCATCTCATGCTATGAGACCATCTGGAGAGGCTCGTTCATTAAAACGATGCAATTAGTAATTAGGAACAGCTTTGGATCACTTCCACGTAATTATTATGGCATATTGGGCAGGGAAAGTGCTGGTTTGTTTGCCACGGCACCGGCTAGTGCTAAATATTATTCCGAATCGCACGGAACCTGAGTTGGTATCAGCCTGTAATAATGGTGTAATAGGTATTTATACAGAAACTCCGGGACTTAAATTGCGCAGAGAGTAGTCATAAATGTTGCAACACTGCAATTATTTTTGCAACTCCTGGCACAGCTGTGATTATTCCTCCTCATTTCTTATGCCCGTTTATTCTTTCTGTACAAATATGTATTTTAGCCTTGTGCTAATGGCTATTTGCACGTTTAATTATAATTATCAGACTTATTTCAAATGGATTTATTAATGTGGTGAACGAAGCTCGTGGCGTCTGATGAGCCTTAGATGCAATCGCTGATCAGACACTACTGACGTCATCCGCAAAAATATTTACTTACTTTTTGGGTTATTATATAAGAGCACGTTAACTGGGTCAACGTATGTATAGCATAAACTGGAATAAATAATGATGAGTATGAATAATGGATCCCTCCACTGTAGTAAAGGCTGAATTTTCCGCGTTTTAGGAAGTGGAAATGGAGTCTTCATATCAGTGAGGCAGGGTAAGACTGCACCGTGCTCAACTCAGAATAATTAAGAAATAGCTCTGCTCTAATTTCCTCTCTACTGCAGTCAAAATGTTTATCCAGCCGCTGGGAAATGACCACAGACATATAAACTCCCATAAAACACCCAAAGTCAATATGGTATCTCACAATAACAGACTAATTCTGCTTAATGAAAGCGATAGGACGGGGCAGCTGGAGACTAAAGGTTTCTGCTGCACTTATTCTCAATGTTACCATAAAGTCTCCACTCTTTGATGAACGCATACACACACAACAGTTGCACAGTGTTTGAGGGAGAAACGTCCATTATTCTGTACCAGGCTGATATCAAATTAAAGCCTGAGCCAATCAGAACTGGTTGTTATTTTGAAATAGTCACACAAAATTAAGCAGTGCATAGTATATGCCTTGAGGAACATTACACATATTTTTGTAAATATTGTGTTTATATTGTACTGTATATTCATAGATACCCTTCTCCTTTCACCTTGTCCCTTTTTCAGTAGTGGCCAAAGCAAATCAACATTTTCCATCTCCCCCTGTTCTCCTTATCTTCTACTCTGACTACAACTACCTCCATGTCCTCCCTCACTGCATCCATCAATCTCCTCTTTGTCTCCTACCTGGTAGCTCCATCTCTAGGATCATTCTTCTACCAATGTATCCACTGTCCCTCCTCTGAACATGTCCAAACCATCTCAATCTGTCTCCTTTCTCTCCAAACCTTCCTGTCTGTGTTGTCCCTCTAATCACCTCATTCCTGATCCTGTCCATCCTTGTCTTTTGAGAATCTCAGCATCTGTAACTCCTCCACCTCCAGCCCTGCCTCTGTCTTCTACCTATTGTTAGTGTCTCTAATGGCTTGTCTCACAACTGTCCTGTAAAATGTTCCGTTCACCTTTACTGACAATCTTCTAGCACAGATAAATAATAAAAGATACACTGAAGACTCACTGTATGGAGCAGTGTGATTTGGGTGGCAGTCATGAAGACTGCTGAGACTGCTGACATATGAGGATGATCAGCTTTGACAAAATTAAGAATGAGAAAACATACAGAAACAGCAGATTTTCATTCTAACTCACCTCTCCCATCGTCTGCATCTTTGGCATTGCGTCCTTTTAGTGCACGGTTCCAGTTGCTGGTGTAGTCTCCTCCTCTGCTCTCCACCTCCTGACCCTCCTTGCTTCTTCTTTTTATCCAGGGAGGTCCATACCTACGACCAGACCTGTGTGTTTCTTTAAACACTCTGCTCACGATGCCGAGCCCCCGAGCGTCTGATGCCGAGGTCCGACTGTTTCCCTTCTCCGACGCTGGCACAGAGTCTCGGCCCCTCCTGCCTGCGGGGCCGTTGTCACCGATGAACCCAGAGTGCAGGAAGACCAGACTTCCGGCTGTCAGGTAGAGAAGGATGAGGGAAAAAAATCTCACAGGTTTCCTGCGAAAATAGCGCTGTATCTTCAGCAGAGTCTTGGCCATGCTGACTCCACTGCCTGTCGGAGACGCACTCTGTCCAGAGATGAAAACTCATAAAGTAGAGCAGAGCAATCTACTGCAGCTCTCCCTGCTTTTGCCCAATTGGGCTATAACTAAAATGAAAGGGGTCTTAATCTCTCCGCGAAGGTCATCCAAAGAAAAGCATGTCTTCTCTGTCACACGCGACTCTGTGGACTCATCAAAGGTGGTTTATAGCAGTCCTTGTTCTTGGTTTCCACAAAATAGTCTCTCAGCAGACGGCTGATGGTCCGACAGCATGGACATCCAGCTCCGGAGTTTCAGTCTAGGCAGTGTCGGTGACCCAGATTGAAAGGTGATCACTCAACACTGCATTGACTCCAGTTATCATCCCACCAAGATGCCACATCGAGCCCCGCTGCAGCACTTTCTCCCACGCTGTGCGGGAGGAAGAAGGTTTTATTTACCAGCGGAGCTGAGATCCTTTCAGCTTTGTGTGCTCCACTATTCACTGAGACGTTCTAGGAAAGAGAGGGTGCGTCTCACCATCTGGAGTAAAGATACACAGAGAAAAAAAAAAGAAAAAATACCTGAGTAGGCTTTATCACAAATGGATAAGCTGGATAGAAAATGTCTCCTGCAAAAGAAATGAATCAGGACCTTCCTGCTGAGCCTCAAGCTAATCCATGAAGTGTTATCACCGGAGCTTACACCTTGTCCATTATGCTCCTACACTTACATCGATCTTTCCTGTCAAACTCTTGTCATTTTCCTATCATCCATCCTGTTGTAAAATACATTAGGGATAAACAAATACCATCTAAATCAAATCGGAGCAAAAAATAAATAAATAAATAAAAAAGGACTTTCTGCTGTTTGCTGAACAGCCTCCTTGCACAGAGGTGATTATTATCAGAAACCTGCTGCTTGAAAACTCAATTTCCTGGAAAACTTGGTGCATGGTTTTAACACGAGATTAAAATGATCTCATCCTGTTCTCTTTAAATTACATTTTCTTGACGTGAGACAAACCAGAGTGGGTTTACAGCCTGTGCAAGATTGTAATATTTTCTAAATAAAATATTCTACTATACTTTTAGACATCTGTTAGTAGCAGAGACCGAAGTAGCTATTGTTTTATATGACTGGATTATTTTGGAAAGAAGTTAAACTGTAGTACTGAGGTTTTTCTCTGTGTCCTACTGTCGCCTGATACCAAGTGTGGCATGAAGACCACCTTAGGTGTTGGAGACCAAAGTAACATATTACACATTGACTATAGATAATATATAAATAGAATATTGATATTTCTCAGAAGGGCTAAAAGCTTTTTTCCATCAAAAACAATTCAAGTGACAGATGAAAAGGACACCTGAGGAGGAGGACATCTCCCAGCAAGGATTGATGAATGTTCTTTTTAATGGACACGTTTTCACGTCCATCATATCTTTAACACAAGATAGGAATTGGTTGGTTTCTGGTTTGTAACTTTGGGATTTTCTTCCCTCAAACTGAATCTCTACTTCCCAAAATTGCAAGCAGTTTCCCCTCAATGGAGCCTCTGTTCTTGGAGCAACACAATTGGACGGTAATACAACACTGCTCAGGGTCAGGGGGAACTTTCCAGAACATTCACAGGTACACTCGCCTTTGCCGCTTCCTGTCTGCCATGGGGCAAATTAAATTGCAGAATGCTTGTTACCTAAAACCTTGGACTTCTCCTCGTCTTACTCGCACTCTAAACTTTCCCGCTGTAGTCTGGAAAGAGTCTTGGACCCTCAAGGAGAAATGGATCACGTTCTGCTGATGTGCTCGGTTCTGAGGCGTCCGGGCACAAAGACAACCCTGCTGTTGTCTGACTTCTTCAGTCTGTTGCCCTGCTGTCCTGCCCAGTGACTTCTGAACACTGGGAAGGGTTTTCATTACTGTCTTTGTGTGCCTCTCCATTACTCTGTGTTTTGTTCAGTTCACACTCTCGTCTCTCTTCTGCTGCCGTGTGGTGCTCACAACTCAAAGATCTGGATTGGGAAATTGTACAAATGCAGAATATTTGAAATCCAGGTCATTATAATGGAACAGCTCAGTCTTATTTGGGAAATCAATCCCATAATGTAGTGAAGCAACCAGAAGATGAGAGCTCCGCCCCGTACCTCTTCATCCAGCCTGTTCTACCATCCACTTTTCTCTAATACGCTTTGTTTCTGCAGAACAAGCATCGCGAGAAATAAAATCGGTGAAACACACTTTACCAAAAAGTGTTCTTTCAGCAGCAGCACAGATACTTTGGGTTAGTCATAAAAGCACTAATAATAATAATTCTTAGAACATTTTAAAATACAGTTAATTACAACTTACGCAAGACATACTTCAAATAACGATGAAGTACTCTGACAGTACTTGTCCACCATTTTGCTTCATGTGTATAAAAAAAGTCATTCTGTCGGTGCAGGTCTTAATGGACCACTCAGCAGCCACGTACTGTAGTCTTGACTTCATCACCTCATTTTCCCCCTGTAGCTTTTACCTACAAGGGATTTTCTTGTTAGGACTGGATTGTTATTTTCAACATGAATCTAATTATTCCTGTTTAATATTCATCTTTATGCAGATGACTTGATCCCCAATCACTGCCACAGACCAGTTCAACGTCTGAATTTATATCACAGACTGATCTTATAAATACAATTACATAAAAAGGCCAATTCTCAAAAAAAGAAACTGGCCTTTTCTAAGTATAATGACAATAAATAGAAAATAAAAGGTTTATGCAATTTTATTAGCAGCGTCCTTGCATAACAGTTTTTGCAAAAACAGTTTTGAAGAGCTGAAGAGGGTTGATCCTTATTTCAAGTAAAACTCATGCAATTGACTTTGTATAAAGACTTCTTTTGTCCTTTTGTCCACTCACAGGCTTGTTTACTCAGCGCAAAATCTAAATAAAATAAGGACATTCATTTCATTGTGACCTGGACAAGCATGGAGACAGGTTTTGCGAGTGTCAATCACAGACAGATGCAGTACAGAGAATCAGGTATGTTGTCTGAATAATAAATCATTTCAATCGCTCCAGGGTTCGGCAGGTTCACCACCTACAGGAAGGCACAGAGCATGGAGCAGTGTGATTTGGGTGACAGTCGTGGAGACCCAGTAATCCCAGGATAAAAAGATGGAGAGGTATGAATTAATGAGTGAATGAATAATATATGAAATAAAAATAATACAAGTGAGTTATATATGTCATAGAATGTATGTCCATTACAAAAGCAGAACCATAGTTCAGCAGTACAACATTCAACTAAAACTTTCTAAAATGAAAATCCTTAAAAAAAATCCATAATTTGGTCTGCTCATATAAACCCGATGATTATGGTGATTATTTGCTGTATTGTGAGTTATTGACTTTTGAACACTAATATTGACACAGTCACTGCCCGACTATATTTTGATTCTATATGTGAGAAAAATCTTGGTTATTTATATATTTATCTTAGCTCTTTTAATATTTAAGAGTAGGTTTTAATTGTTTCTAACTTTTTAAATTCTTTGATAGCAGCAAATTTCCACTGAGGTTTTTTAAAAAGCACCATCCTGATCCAGTGGAATGACCACCTACCATAAGGATCACAGTATGGAGCAGTGTGATTTGGGGGACAGTCGTGGAGACTGCTGCCCCTGAGACACAGCATTGGATGAGAGGATGAAGATGAATGAATGATTCTAGAAAAAGTTTTTATTAATTTATCAATTCACTGGTTGTTAACAGAGATGATCCTGATATGTATGTATTTTTACACAATGCTTCTGTTGTTACTTACTTTTCCAGGTCATGTTTCTTCACGGCATGTGATCATGAACAACTGAACTTAAAGTTTAGCTGAAGATGTTTCAACTCTCATCTAAGGGTCTTCTTCAGAACTAAAGAAACCTCTCAGATCACATACCACTGACGCACACCATTTGAAGAATCTTTCTTTACATCTTTTCTCAGCTACACGGCTGATGAGCAGATCCGAGGGCAAAGAAATGGCTGTCTGTTCACAAATGACTTTGTTTTCTTCAATTTCTTGTTCATTTTAATGCCTGGTACAACTGAGGGTATAATTCCTAAAGAATACAATGAACAGAAAAAGTAATGGAAAGACTACAACGCCATAGCTATTGATGTATAGACTATTTTGACAAATATTTTTAAAGATTTTTTTTCCTTAATTGACAAAACAAGCACATACAAATCTAATCAACAGGGTCACAACATACACAACAGGCACAAACATTAACTAGAAAAATAAAAATAATATTAACTTGAGAGAAAAACAATAAAATTCACCAGTGGTTCTCAACTAGTCTCACTCTAGGACCCACATTTTCCTGTGGTCATTAGGTTGCAACTCAATCTTATAGTATTGAAACCAAGCAAATTTATCAACCCTTTCAAAATAAAACACATGCTCAACATTCACATTATTTTGCTGATTTTTGACCAGGTGTTGTCAACCGATTCGGACCCACTATTGGGTACACCACTGAACTACACAACCCCAGATCTAAACAAATTTCCTTCAGCCCACATGTGCTTACTCGGCCTATACAAAGATCTGAATGACAGAACTATCTTAGTTTTTGCTTTAAGTATTCATTACATGACCATTAATATCAGATATTTCACAAAGTTGCTGTACTACTGCAGTGACACATATTCTCAACCATTTGATGTATAAACTTTAGTGATTTGAGTTACTATTGAGGAAACCATGGAAAATGACTAGATATCACCTCAACCTTTATGAGCTACTTTTGTCTTTGTCATTAAATTTGTCCAAAACATGCACCTTTAGTGGAAGCAGGAATTAAAATGAACAAGAAATTGAAGAAAACAGCAGAAAGGTCTAATCATTTTTGCCATGACTGTGTGTAACAGCTTGTGACGACCTTTTAAAGACTTTATCTTACGGGTTCCCTGTCATCTGTCTGTCTAATCATCTTTTTTTTTTCCCCCTATCTGACAAACTGAATGGTCGAAATAAGCTGACCGTTGCCCGTCAGTCATGTCATAGTAAATTAATCCGCTGCTGGCTCATAATTCAATTGGTATTGATTTTCTTTTTGACAAGCCGCTCCTTTCAACATCTGTGTCTGAAATAGTGGAAGATGGATGAATGCCTTTCAATGTATGTTTCATTACTATAAAATGCCTCTGACCCACAGCACAATGATTCTTTATATTTGTTTATATAGATGTGGGGGAGAAAGAATCAAAATGTAACTGAATCAATTCCCTCGCACTGTTTTCAGCTGAGAAATCATCGTCTCTGTTTTCAAAAAGCACGAGTCATCTCTCTTTTAGGTTAGGATTCCTCCACGGTCAAATGGTCCTGACAGAAAACTACAGCTGCATATTTCAACATGCCTTCTCCTCTTAATGCACTGCAGGGAAACTATACCCTGTAAATGTGCAGTGGCCCCAGTATGATGTAGATCAATGAAGGTCACGGGCGCAGACTTACAAGCAGGCATTGTGTTGGTTCGACGTGCGTGCGTGCATGCGTGCGTGCAAGACACATAAAGGTAGCTACATCTTGGACGATGGCGAGGAGCGCCTATTCTGAGAGCATACTAAACAGGTTTATGAGGATGAACAGATGGAGGCAAGAAGATACAACACATAAGACACCGTACTGTTCTCCCGCTCAAAGATGCAGCGGAGTCACCAAGGTAATTACTGCTGTTAATAATTCATACATCCCGTCCCTCGTAGTTAGGAAAATGAAATTGAACTCTACTCAACGCCAAAGACCAGATTCAGGTTACAGTAAACAGACGATGGACTGACTTGTTGCGTTTGCATACAGTTGGTCTCCTGTTATGCACAACGACGCACGTTGAAAAAACATGCATGAGGTCGTAAGATAAAGTAGTGGTTGATTGATATTATATACTGATATTAATTACTTTTGACGACCGCGTCTAAATCTGCTGGATCCATCAATCAATACAGAGTTGTGCGAAAACTCGAGAAGGTCATGGGAGAAGGGCGGGCAGCGAAAAAAATCTGATTATCAGTCATTTTGATTCAGCGTATAACACTGATCTCATGAATACTAGGGCAGTGAAGGAGGAGGAAAAACGACAGATAAGAGTTTGTGTTAATAACTGAGGTGGAGTGGACATGAACTCCCTGACCGGCCTTTAATTGAAGTTTATATTAACCCAACGCTGCAGAGATGATATCACAGTGCATTCAGAAGACAGGACTGAAATGTTTATCTTCGTTGTCCGTCTGTTTGATTCACTCCCGCACCAGGTAATTCATACATAGTCTCCATATCTGTCATGAGAGTCATTCAGCACCAGAGGACCAACCTCAGGTCAACGCTGCGGACACTTCTCTAATTGAAGTGTGTGATGGACACTAAACATTTCTGAGGACTGGCCGAACCCCCTGTTGTCACTTGGACATTTTATCTGAGTCCTTTCATACATATATTTAATAGCCTAGCAACAGAGATAAGCCGAGTTTTGCCTCATCTGAACTGACATTTTCATTAAACTCAAGGAAATAAAATTGCATGCATTTACAAGGTGGCAAACAAAAAAAATCGCAAATGTGATCAGTTGCAGACCTGAGGCTGGCTGTCCTACTACTAGTTACCGTTGCACTTAGGTAGTAGGAAGTAATAAATTTCTAAGCCTCTACTCTAATCAATCTGTGTATTTTTGGAAAATTTTTTGTTAACTAAGAATCCCACCAAAAAAACTACCTCTACATTACAATAACTCACAATCAACTGGCTCATATGTGTGTCGAACTCAAGGCCCGTGGGCCCAGTGTCGTCCAACAAGTCAATTTGAATGGTCCATGAGAGCTCACAAAGCTCTTTATAATGTCAATGTCGCAGAGTTTTTTAGCTTTATGAACTAAAACAGAGCAATGAACAATAGTTGTTACTTAAATAAATAATATAAAACTACAGTAACATGTATGAATGAATTGTGGAGTAGTCACATCTATACAAGAACTGGACAAACTACAGCCTGAGTTCTGATTGTGGCCCGTTTAGGATTTTAATCCGTCCACCAACTTTTCCCAATATTACTATTCATTTATATTATCATTATACGTCTGCTTTTTTCCCCGCAATATTCACATTTCCCGTTAAGATAGGGTAGAAAAGGATCCTTTATTGCATGATTTGCACATGCAATTTATCTTAGGTCACAAAAATGCTCCACCCAACTGCTCCCAACAAATTTGAGGAGACATTTCCGGCACGTAGGGGAAAATAGTTGGTCATACCTGATCTTAACAGTTTTACATTTACAACCGAAATGTAAAACAACCGAACCGAAGAAATAACAGACCAGTTCTTCTAAAGTATTTCTAGCTGTGTTTATCCCACTAACATCTGTGCTTGTCTACATATGGACATTGCATTCAGTTAATGAAACATTACTGTTACAGTAGTCTCCACCACTGCCACCCAAATCACACTGCTCCATACTGGGAGTATTCCTGTGGGGTGGTGAGCCCACTGGAATAGATTTTTATCTCACTATGAAACCATACATATGGCTCAGTTAACAACTATTTTTTAGGACACTTCCTTGTGACCAACTGAAAATTGGAAAGGCTTAAAATGGAATCCCAGCTGAAGAAGAAGCTTTTTGCTCTGCTCTAAATAAATGTGTTAAAGCATGCGTTTGCCACCTAATTACAGCCATACAGTACATATTACCAGGGCAGTGAAAGACACTGTTTATTACTGATTAAGTCTGGGGAACATGGAAAAAAAAACAAACCCAGACAAATATGTCTGGGGTTTTTCTTCAAAAGAGAAAAATTGTCAAGACACAGAAGATCTGATAATACATCACGAAAACAAAATTTTATGCATGTAGTAAAAGACAATATGAGTAAATGTTTCTGGTATTTACTTCCCCTCTCGTAAAAATGTCAACAAGGTTATAAATCCTAAACCTGGATATTTATGAAGAGAATATTTTTAACAGAAGCAAATAAAAAAATTCAATTCTTCTGTTTGTCCAACTGCCGTTTCCTTCGCCTTCTCTTTAGACGGCCAGACAATATTCTTTTATTATAGAACTGGAGTGTGCTGTGTCTCACGGCACTGTCTTTTGACTCAGGTGAAAATCTCAGTTTGTGTGTCTACTGGCGATGTTTTCACACTGATGAAAGAAGAGGAAAACAACAACCAAGTGCGGTGTCAGTAATGCTACAGTGGGTTCAGTTCCGTGGATACAACAGCGCCAGGCTTTGTGTGTGGAAACACATCACGGTGTTAGAGCAACATTCACTAACACCAGGAAGCAGAGGTTATCAGGTGCCGCGGTGACGTGGGTTGGAAAGGAAACTCCTCCGAACATCTCTCTTTGTCCTAGCCTCTATCTCCCTGTTTGCTTAAAATCCCAACCCTGTTACACAGTGTACCGTAATGTAGGAGATGCTGTGCATCGGCAGCCGAAGAGTTAACAGCATTAGCTGCAGCAGCCCTGACCCTCCCCTCACCCTGGGGCCTGTCTTTCCGCTCTCCTGGTGTGTTTGGCCGGCCTGCCTCTGCACATTGGCCATGTTTGTCAAATCAAATCAAACTAAAGATCACATTCCTCCCCCGGTAATAACTCCAACTCTGCACTCACTCAAGTTTACACAGATGACTGCACGCCATTCAACATGCAAAGGTTTCCTAGTGAAATCACCACCACCGGGAGGCAGCGCCGTTGCAGAGTGTGTTCGATTTGTTAACACAAATCAATAAAATGTCACACTGCATTGTTAACAGGGAAACAGACACAACAACAACAACAACAACATTCCTGGGGAAAAAAAAATAAAAACAGAACCTGTGGTTTGGACAAAGACTGCACTGCACATTAAAGTAGGGAAGCTGAAATAAATCACGTGAATGCCAAACTTTTGCTGCTCTACAGCACAGAGTCAAAAAGCCCTGTGTGTGCAGGAGCCAAAATCTTAGAGGAGCGTGACCTCTGAAAACTGGAGTGTGAACACAAGTGGTCCAATAACAACGGGATCACAGAACCAGAACAGTGTTTTTTTTTTTTCTTTTGCTCAATACTTGGCAAAAGATAACATGCTACGGTTCAGGCTTTTGGATTTTTCCATGACAGGTTTTTTAATTAAATCTGTGTTTGATCTCAGTGTGTGCTTGATAAGAAATGGACGGAGCCTTTAGGGTTCAGGAGAAAAACCCAAGGAGATATAAAAGAGGGCGCAGGAGGAGGGCAACTCTCTGCGGGGTAATATGTACATCCTAACTTATACTTTATATCAACAGTAAATCATCATACAAAGGTTCATAAGTCAGTCTAATGATTGAGTGCTACAAGTGCTAAACGGGAATCACAGGAGAAAGACCTGAAGGGTAAGACATTCATTTACAAATGTTTTTATTCACAAAATGTGGTTAATAAATGACGTATGGCTGTCAAATGAAGGCGATTTAATTGAAAAAATCTAAAATAATTTGTCTGCAGTGAAGACACAGTAGTGGAGTAGCACTGGCAGGCAGGGGAAAACTTTTTGACTCTAGGGCCACAGTTGCTTCTAAAATTGGACACGAGGGCTGTGCTAGGAGCAGATGGATGGAGCCTTCGATGGAGAATAAAGATATATGAAATGGAAAATGTCATGCAACAAAACCTAAAATGACAAAATAACAGCCTTATCAATGCCATCTATTAGAAAAATTGTGGGCATTGCAGGTAAAAGGCAGAAGTGCAATTGCCATATATATATACAGTCATGGAAATGATTAGACCACTCTGCTGTTTTCTTCAATTCCTTGTTCATCTTAATGCCTTGTTCCACTAAAGGTTTATCACCTGGGGGAAACAATGAACACAAAACCATGCAATGACTAAAAGCACTGTATTTGTCAGTACAAAGTTATTGCTAGTGATGTAGGAACGGAAGTGATTTTTGTCACTGTCAATAAAACCATGCAAAATGGACAGAAATCAGCTCTGAAATTAAACTGAATTATGAGCCTTTTTTGTTGTTATTATATTTGTCCAGATTAATGTAGATTAAATGACTTTTAAATGGACAAGAAATTAAAGAAAGAGTGGACTAATCATTTTTTCCATGACTGTATATATCTGTGAAGATTCTCATTCATCCCGTCATGATATCCAAAAAGGGTTTAGTCCAGTGGTTCTTAACCTGGGTTGGATCGAATCCCGGGGGTTCGGTGGAGCCTCTGCCACGGAGATCAAGACACAGCGGAGGTAAAGGCACACTACCTCACCCGACTAAAGTAGGGTTCGGTGAATGCGCATATGAAACTGGTGAAGTTTGGTAGCTCCAAAAAGGGGTTAAGACCCATTGGTTTAGTCGTAAGGGCCTTCACTTTGGCCCAGAGTCAATGTCTCTGTCTTTGGTGTAAAACCCTAGGGTTGACCTCCTGGGCAAGTTAGAATCCCAGTTAAGGCGGTTGACTTATATTGAGCTCACCACCTCCAGGAAGGTACAGTATGGTGCAATGTGATTTGGGTGTCAGCTGTGGAGACTGCTGTCCCCACAATACAGTAATGGATAAGCGGTTGAAAAGGGACGGACAGTTTAGTTGTCAGCAACTGGACTTCTTCTTGGAGTTGAAAGACCTTTCATTCCTCAACTGAGGAATTGATGAATTTCTGAAGTCCAGTTGCTCACAACTGAACCCTTTTTGGATCTAATTGCTATGCAAACCATTTCCATAATTTGGACAAATTTGGCATTGCTTATAAAACTGAACAGGCTGCATCTGGCCCCCGGGCCTTAGTTTGGCCGTGCCTGAGTGCTGTATTAATACTGTATGTTATAGAATATATGTTGTATATACTGGGGGTTAACAAAGGTCTTCAGGTCCCTCCTGTCACTTGTGAAGTTTACGAGTCGTAAGAGGAGTTTTGACGTGTCGTTACGGTCCTGGTCAGTGCAGTTTTGGACACATGTCTGGTGAAACCAGCTGCTGAAGGAGGAATGCATTTGGTATTCTGTTTTGTCTGCAGATGATAAGTTGTATCTCAAACCACCTCCTTTGTTGAGAGAGGTTGACAAAAATGGCTTCCGTTATCCCTCCCTCAAACCATCTGTCCTCCCTGGCCAAGATTTAATCACCTGAGTTCTGTCCAGAGGAGTTGGCCCTTCTGTGTTGGGCCATGTGCCTGAGCAGCCGCTGTTTGGTTTCTCCAATGTAGAGGTCTGTACACTGTCCACTACACTGACTCCAGTACACTCACAGATGAACC